>JBAKBP010009693.1:0-82236 GCA_037953745.1 Lithodes maja
GTAGGCTAGTTGCTATACTATGGAAATATGGTAGGCTAGTTGCTATACTATGGAAATATGGTAAGCTAGTTGCTATACTATGGAAATAGATATTAGACACTTAATAATATTATCATATAGACTGTTTGGTTCTTTGTGAATTTATGCTACTTGTGCATGACAACTAATTGAGTTCCAGGTCAGTACAAACTGAGGAGTAATTATTGTATTTGTGTTTGTCAGAACTGTCACAAGCAGGCGGTAATGCGTGATGAGGTGTACTGCCAGGTGATGAAGCAGACCACCAACAACAAGTCATCTATCCCGGACTCCTGCCAGAGGGGGTGGCGACTCTTTTCAATCTTAGCTGCTTACTTCACCTGCTCTGACACAGTCAAGCCTTATCTCTTCAAGTACCTCGAAACTGCCGCCTATGACAAGCGAAGAGCATACCATGGTTATTTTTTTTTTTTTTTTTAGGGGATATTTGATTTCATATTTTTAATTTGCTTTTACTATATATAAAATATCGGCTATAAAAAATATATTGTTTATTTGTAGCATTGCAACTTCTTACTTTGATTATGAACATTCTCATATGGACTCAACAATTCTTTATTCTTCATATCAAAACCTCTTTTGTCCATTCATATTATCTATTAGCTGTTCCTCCACCCTCATACTCACTCTCTTTCTCCAGGAACTGCAATGGTTTGCTTACAAAACCTGAGAAAGACATTTAACTATGGAGGGCGCAAAAATGTGCCAAGCATCGAAGAGATCACAGCCATTACTGCTGGTCGCAGCTCCAAACGTCAAATCTACCGATTGCCCGGTGGAACAGAGCGAGTCATCAACACTAAGAGCACTTCAGTTGTACAGGTAGGTCTTGCACAGGCATTTGGTTGTAAAGGCAAGTGATTGGGTTGGAAACCACTCGAGTGGTTCTTGTTCTGTCAGTTAATTAAATATTGTGAATTGATTGAGTGGTGTACATTACCGGTATATTAAGAAAGATCAAATAGTTTTTGTCCCTTTCTTTCTTTTAATCGTATGATTAGAAATATCCCATATATGAGTAACTAAATAACCATTATGTCTGACATACTGTGCATATGTCATGCAAGATTAAGCCAGTAGTGTTTAGTACCAATTAAGTAGGCACCAGCTCTTGAACATTAACCTCCATAACTTACAAACGACTATAGTAATCCATCTAATATTTATACAATTTGGGAAGGGTCAGCCAGGAGATATGTGTAGAAATGTACAGTCCATATGCTCTAATCATTTTTGAGTTACAGAGATTAGAGTTCACAATTTTCTAGACTACTAATTTGGAACAGGGTATAGTATTTAATGTGCAGTTAAATTGTTTTAATTGTATTAGTTTGTGAATCATTCTACCAATCAATCCTGTTCTTTAATATTTTTAGTAACCTGTCCTGCTCCACTCACAATGTAGTAGTTGGAATTAGAATTAGCTAATGACTAACTGTTTACACATTATCTGTATACAGTATATACATTTGTTAGGAAAAGCATGCATAGCTATATCTACATCATTCATTCACATGTTTATTAATTTAGTGCAGATAAATGTGCTATTTTCATAATAAGTATATTTCCAGGACATCATCGAGGAAATGTGTGGACTGATCAGTGTACGGTCGAAGCAGGAGCAGGAAGAATACAGCCTGTACTGTATAGTTGAGGGAGACACCTTCACCATGCCACTGGCCAGAGAGGAGTATATTCTGGACGTTACAACAGAGCTACTCAAGAACCAACAGGTATACTAACTTTCATTAATATCTGTGCTTTTCTGTGTCTTGTATTTGTCTTTATATCCATGCATGTCCTTATCTACATATAGCTGACCTCCACCATTAATTCAAGCCACAAACTCTACTGAACTATAACTACAAGGTGAGGGAGATTATGGTAATGATAACAAATATATTTAATGCAAGATATATAGAGGAATATGTTTGCTAAGTGAGTTGTGGAAGGTATTATTGATAGAATGAAAAAAGTAGGCTACTAGCAATCATCATAAATGATGAACAAGATGTTAAATATTATGTGTATCTGGCGTAAATACTATGTGTATCTGGCGTTTACAGACAGACAAACTAATGTTATTAAGAAAGTACATCCAGGTGTACTTGAGTTACATTATTAGTAAATTAGTTTTGAAGTGTGATTCTGCTAAACAAAAATGCACTAAATGTTACACAAATTTGACATGTAAGTACCAGTAAGATGATGAACACAGACAGGCTGAGGTGGTTCAAGCATTTGTTGATTACCTGAAATGCAGTCTTGAGGATTTATCTTAGGTTAAAGTTATTTAACAGAGACGCTGCAGTTGATCGCAGGTATCAGGTCACCAATTCAAACCCTTGCTCAAACTTGAAAATGCCTTTCAAAATTATGATAATATTTGACAGACAGTGACATACCACTTCTATTCTGATGTTTACAGTGCCACTGCTTGAAGGCATATTAATTATTATAAGATATTTTTATAAAAGGAATTTGTAGCACAATATATATTTAGCTAGCTTGGGGCTTGAGGCGTTCAGTGACCAGATAGTATCTTGTTCTGAGGATATTGCAGTTGAGTTAACGGTACTTCATAAAGCATTCATCTAAAGCAGTCCAAATCTGATTACTAATATGGTAGAGGAACTTTCAATCATCTCCCACCGACAAATAAATTATATTAGTTATTTTTATCGACAGAACAACATTTACATAATTAGAAGAAATATATTTTACTATATAAATTCCTTTTATAAAGCAGTTTTCATGTATCTTTTTTAAAGTAAAGACATTCTATTCCATTACATTAGTCATTATATACATTCATATATTGTATTTCTCTGCAGGTGTTCTACTTGATATTCTGCCGGAGTGTGTGGTACTACCCCTTACGGTCAGACAACCCGCTGTACTACGAGGTGGTGTTCAACCAGATCGCCCCGGATTATCTGGAAGGACTTCTCTTGGTCACGCCAGGAGAGCAGCTGCAACAGGAGGTTATTGTGAGTATTATGAACTGAGGCATGTCCAGGTATTTCTGAAAATGCTCACAAGATATGTTAGTCTGATTTCATTATCTTACCATGTGTTACAGAATATTTGATAACTTTATCAAAGGCGGCTTTCTAGGGCCTTTCCTAGATGATGCTGAGAGGATTGGGTTCTAGTCATGCGGTGATGGGCTGGTCTATCAGAGTGAGAACTGAGCAATCTCTGCCATACCCATAGCTTAATCTGACTGTTCTATCTATCTATCTATCTATTGCCTGATGCCGTGATCCCCGAAGGGGTGGCCACGAATGAACCGCCCCCATGCACCTCTGTCCCCAGTCAGTCAACGCCCCTCCTCCCAACCAGCACCGCCTTCGTTCATGTACTTCCTCACTCCATCCTTCCACCTCTCATTCGGTCTACCTCTCCCTCTCTGTCCCTCCACCTCACTGACTGTTCCTTTTACTTATATATTTTCTAGATCCCAAGTCTCTACTGTGGATTGACCTTCCAATTTGCCAACCTAGAGGTTGGCAGATTGGAAGCCAAAGCTTCACATTTTTCCTTTGCCCCTCAACTTTCTCTTCATAATTGCTGAGGGGCACAGGGCCCTGGGTGGGGCTTTGGTTCCCAGGCGTTTCCGCACCCTTTTCAGCTCCCCGCCATGGATTGGCTTAGGTCACGCAGGCTTTATTGTGGTAGGCAGGGAGGGTTCTGTGAGGGCGTTCGGTTATGGCCTTGGCCTTGCTCGGGGCCTTGGGGCTGTTCGGCCAGGCAGCCTGGGGAACAACAACAACAACAACAACTTTATCAATGATTTCAATGTACAATACCTAATTTTTTTTTTCAATTACAGTACGACATTGCCAAAATTGCGGCTCTTTTGCACCGTGCGGCTGACCTAGAGGAAGTTCCCACCATGAAGGAAGTGAAGTATCTGCTGCCCAAGCCGGCCCTGACAGTGCGTGATGTGAAGCCTCCGCAGTGGGTCAACATGGTACAGTCAGCCTGGCCAGAAGTTTCATCCATGACCAGCTTCCAAGCCAAGGCTCAAGTCCTCGGTGAGTTCTAGATTATTTACATGTGTAAGCCTACACTATTGAAGTTGTATGTTTATCTTAGTACACATACTGTAGACTGTAACACAACTGGTACACATTAAATACATTTCAGAAGATTTCATTTATTTACCAATCATTACAGATCACATTTGTACGAAAGATCATAAGTATGTTCCTAATGCATGGTATAGTGTTTGAATGGCTATACAAAACAATTATTAAACACACTTATGCATATCTTCCGGATGGATGGGACTCGTTAGCCTTGGTCGGCAACCCATCTAGGGGAGACAACCTTATAAAAATCCGGGTGGATGGGACTCGTCAGCCTTGGTCGGCAACCTGTCTAGGGGAGTAAACCTGATACAAATCCGTACTGCTTATCTAAGTGTAAGACAGGTTAGTAGATGGACTAGCCACACACCACTGTAGAAAAGTAGTGCTAACAAGATACATAGAGGGCCTCGGAATCGGACGGATCCTAAATTGAGTGGTCAATCCTGTAAGTCCTTCATTAAACTGGCTCAGGTTGTCCCTCTTACAGGGAATAGGTTCGCTTGGGGGCCTTCTGTGTGTGGCCACCCTCATTAACCTGACAAGCGCAAAATAGACCTAGGGGCTAGGGTAGTTATTTGTGCATTTCTAGCCTTGGATTCTGACAGAATTCGTTATATTTACAATATAGAGCATTATTTGTTTTCGGTATGCTTTTATTTTACATAATTATATGATGTATATATGAACCTTCAAGAGTGCTAAAATAAGTGGGAAAAGCATTTGGGTGGTGAAAATCGAAGATATTGGCCACCCGGTCATAATCTCAGGCGAGAGAGAGCCACAGGCAACCCTCCTCTCTCGCTGGCTGTGAGGTAACTGAGATGAGCGGGGCGGTGTGGGCCGGTGTCTGGGTGTTGCATAACGATCTTTTCTGCAACCCACTTGTGCTACATTATCGCGGGAGAGAAAAATAACCGATAAATGATGATAATAAGAGGAAAAATAGGTGATAATTGAGGAGGGGAGGGAGGGGGGAATAAGGTGGGGAAGGAGGGGAGGGGGTGGGTGAGATTTACATGGATGAGTACTGGAGGGGAATTATCTCACCTAGAGACAAATTCCTTTGTTTTGATAGGCCCTTTTTTTTTATGGAAGGCTTTTTTTATGGTCTTGCTTCCGTGAGGCCTATCGCGTTCCCTATAGGAAGCCTTCCGTGAGGCCTATCGCGCTTGCCGGGTTAAGGGGAGTAAGGCCTCCGGCAATAGATAGATAGATAGATAGATGCATACCAGTTTTGCTACTGTCTGTGTCTTCAATTGTACACACAAATGTTACTATCTAGGCCTATGGTATATCTAATATTAGATATTAGTTATCACCTTTATATTATGCATTGTTTTTCACAATATTTATTTACTTCTAATAAATCAATTAAATGGACTTTTTTTAGTTTGCAAATTAGAGAAAGGAAATTCCATTTTATAATAGCTACTAAGAATTATAGTGGAATTGTACGTACAGTATATACTCAGGCATAATATTCCGTAGCCGACTCGAGACAAAGCCCGAACAGAAACAACATTTAAAGTTCTAATTCTTATGATCCGGGACCACCTTCGCGTTCCCTCGCCCCTTTCTCGGTCTCGTCTAGTAGGTGAATTTTGGATGCATTAGGAACACAAAATGCACATTAATGTTGTCTTTTGGTAAATATGGCTGTAGTTATAGTATTGACTGTTTGTCGTTAGTAACATTATGGTACTGCTTATATTTCACACCAGAAGGGATTAACTACACTTGTTTGCATTCAAGAATAGAGGATGTAAAACAAAATTTATAGAAACAAAATTCATGCACCTAATGGTATCCTCCATTCATAAAAAATGGTTAGTTGGTTTTATACTATTGTATAAAGTTGAAGTTTGGTGGAAAACTAGCCTGAAGAAGTGAATTCCAAAGAGTAGTGAATTATTTTATAAAGGAATTTAAATAAAACAGAAGTTCTGAATTGTAGTTGAGTGATTGTTAAGCCGTGGATATTACAGTACTATACAGTACAGTAGTCTATTTTTTCCCAGCTGATGGTAAATTGAATCCCTTAGTAGCTGATTTCTCGATACTTAATGGACAAATATGAAACTACTATCGTTGTGTGTCGTATTAATGCCAAGTTTTCATAATTAGCATCATATTTTGCTACAAAATCTACCTTATAACTGAGTAACAAAGATAGAAACATGACAATTTACCTCAGCTGGAAAAATATTGACTATAGACACCCGTATAACATAAGGGGAGATACAGAGAGGCTGCACGTTTGAAGTGAGTTCAAGTAAACATTTACTATAAAAATATCTGTATATATACGCACGCAATATATCTAATGTCCCTTAGTAGATGAAAGGAGCAAAATTTATATGTAATTAATAGATTGTGGATTATTCTAATTACTTGAATTTGAATTACTGTACTGTATATCCAATTAGCTCAAAGCCATTTAAATGAACAATATTACATCTGAAGACGTACCTATCTTTCGTCAGCAAAGTATTTGCGAACTCTGTGCAAAATTCTGAGTTTCATTGAGGTGTTTTTTGTAATACATCACACATGAAACTTCCACCATATATTTTATATTATAATTTACATAAATATTTTTCCCTTCAGAAATTCTGCAAACGTGGCCACTGTTTGGATCCTCCTTCTTTGCTGTGAAGAGAGTGATGGAACCTAAGGAGCGTACAGACTACATCTTGGCTCTTAACAAGAATGGCGTACATTTCCTGGATCTTCTCACTCATGTAAGTAATAAATGTAAAAAAAAAAAAAATCTATCATCTTAGTTGCAATAATCACAACATAATAATCATTGTAACTTACATTTTTTTCGAACATTCTTAAAGCTACATCAATAACCCTATTTTTTCTGACTAATCATGGTGAAACCCGGTCATAATTAATTATTACATATTGGAAATCTAATATTAAAATGTAAAACTTGCAAACAAAGCAAACCAAAACTGGGACAAAGACAATATAAAGTCAAAACAACTTATCAAAATCGCTATGTGGAAACAACGCTTACTAAAATAAAATTTATGAAATGAAAGAACACAATCCACCACATAGGGTGTACACTACTACATGAGCAAGTTAATCTGGTTCCCAAGCAAACTAATTGCACACATAACAACGCACTATCGTCACGTTCAAGGAATTCCTAATAATAATATCTAATGCCCCTTCCAGTCTAATTTAATTCCAAAACTGGAATACTCCTCACCTAAAATGGACAGTCAAATAGATAGGATGCCATCGTGCTGGAAGAGTTAATAAATGCACTACTGTACTATTGCAGTAGGGTATCTAGCAATGCTAACACATTTTACATGCATTGAAACACTAGTTTCTCTTAACAGGAAACTCTGACAAGATACAGCCTGGCAGAAGTAATGAGCACAAGGAAGGTGAAGAGTGAGGATGAACTCTTCTTGGATATGAAGTGTGGTAACCTGATGCAGCAGCGAATCACTCGTATCCAAACAGACCAAGCCCACGAGATCAGCCGGCTCATCCGTCAGTACATCACCATTGAACAGCGAGTGTCTGGCCATGCCAAGGGGGACAACCCCAGGGATGTCACTCTCTCCAGATGAGCTGTACCCAGGGCTCATATTTCCCCTCAAGTATTATAATTTAAGTTTACTTCCATTTAATAGTTCACTATCAAACCTATTCATGATGGAAAATGAAACTACTTCACTCTGAGAAAATTAACAAGGAAATCCTATTTCCATACCTTCAGTTTAGTAACATTGAGAGTGACATCATTGTAGTGACCTTTCTACAGCTGAGCTGAATCCAAGGTTGTTCTCTCCCCTCCTGCTTTATTTAGGTGAGGAATTCACAACAGTTGTTTCTGCCTGTAGAGTGTGGAGGGAGGGTAAGGCTATGTCCATAGGAAGGACTAGTGATATCATGGTTGTCTGGCGTCATAGCTCAACAGTTACAAATTAAGTTGTCGGAGAAGCCTTGGTTGAATGCAGTTGCGATTGTGGTTGTTTATCTAAAGGTTTGAATGTTTTGAAAGAAGGAGCAATGTTGGCATTTCAAATTCCATTGTGCCTTAGCCACACTATCCTACTATAAATTGAATTATTGGTTAGCTTCAGCCTGTTTACTCTTCAATACCATTTTCCTTTATTTTTGTATTTATACTATTACTGTATTGTAGTTATCTAGAAATATTGGGACAAATACTGAACCAAGAAAGAATCATGTTTACGAACGAAGCCTGAATGTGGTAACCCTACTTGAAAAATCAGTGAATTACAACAGCTGCATGAGTTTTATTGCAGTTAAGGGGGCCCACCTCGCATTTTTTCTCTTTCTCTCCCTCTCTCTTTGGCTTGTATCCATACGGCCCCATTCAGCCTACTGTTTTAAGACGTTTACCCCCATCTAGGTGTCAATATTTTCCTGGCGAGTGGTAGCGAGCCAACATATATATATATTTTTTTTTTTTACAGCTAGCTAGATTTGTACATTTTTCGATAGAAAAATTTCTCCTGCGAAGCCGGATTTCTGTATACAATGCTGGCTCGCTATTGCTCGCCAGGAAGAAATCGACACCTGGATGGGGATAAACGTCTTAAAACAGTTGGCTGAATGGGGCCGAATGGACACAAGCCAGAGAAAGAGAGAAAAGGAGAGAAAGAGAAAAAAAGCAGATGGCCCCCCTTCCAAGAATGAATGTAGTTGTGAATCTCCTTAACACAAGTAAACATTTTATTTTTAACCAGTAGCTAGGCCCGAAACTTTGAATTGGAAAATACAAAAAAATTGCCAAAGAAAAAGAAAATAAGCAACTGTCAAAAGATGGTCAATAAAGTAAATCACCTTCATTCACTCATCACTTCTCTCACAGGCACACATTTCTAGAACCAAATCACTTGATAAAGTCTAAGGAATGAATTTGTTATGGTTGAGTAGCTAATAGGGCACAGATCATTTTAGTTCCATTATTCTTCTAGCCGAGATCCTTGTTTTCATTCATTAACTCTTTGAACTTCCTCCTAATCTTTTTCAACCATGCTCTTCTTTCTTTATGTAGGATGAACCAAAATATATTTTTTTAGTTATAACTACTGTATACTTAAGTGAAAGGAGAACCTACTGTACTAAATAGGATTGTATATTCGCCTAAAGCTTCCACATGTATGTGGAAGCTAAAAACATTATGCTTTTAATATAACATTAAGTAATATAATAGATTATTATTAATTGATGTATCTTTATTGTTTTTGCCAAAATGTTTTACCAATTGCATATGTGCAATTCAGAGAAGTTCTCCACAATTGTAAATCAGCACTTTAGCAAAAGCTGAAATATAATTTATCCAATTACTTTTATGTACATTTTGAATATTGGATAATTACACCTGTACAGGAATCTTTGTGTAAATTTGTTATATAAAATTGCATTCAGTATTTATCTGATATATAGCATAATTATTACACAAATGTTCTAAAACTCTAAACTGATGTACAGTATAATATTTCTACAATATTAGCACAAAGAAAAGGAACAATATATAGTTATATATTGTGTACTGTATGTTAAGTTTATATATTTTTTATCTTACCACCCATGTTTCCTCTGCTAATAGTCTAGGAAGCTGTTAAAAGTCAAGTAATGTTTGTTTTGCCCAGTACAGTACAGTATAATAGAACCTCGGCTACAGCGTCCCTCGGGTGCGGTCATGTTATTAGCTTTGAGAAATGTACTGTACAGCCAGGCATTTCTTGTGACTTTCGGGTGATATCAAGTGCAAGCTGGAGACTTTTGTATATTTAGTTGAAATGCAATAATGTGGGTCTATAGTTCATATAAATATTGTTGAATATCATTGTGTGTACTTCCAGTATACAACAATGCAATACATTGTTGTATACTGGAAGTACAGTAAGTAAAATTCAACGATATTTATATGAATTGTAGACCCACATAAATATTGTTGAATATTACTTAGTGAACTTACGGTATAATATACTGTACATGTAATTTAAACGTATTTTAGCTTTCATATCTGCTAAAGGGGAGATGGGTCGTTATTCTGGTCACCCTTGTCTTGAATCCCATTAGTTTCAGATTTGAATACTTCGGCCCACTAATTTGGCAATTTTAATACCTTTCTCCCCATTTCTTTGTCAATATTAAGACTTTCCATGTCATTTAGGTGTTGATTTTTCCCGGCGAGCGGTAGCTTTCCTGTAATTTAAGAGGAATCGGCCTTCGGCTGGGACATTTTTCCATCGGAAAATGTACACTTATCTTGAAGGAGGGTCTTGGGGGGGGGGGAGGGGGGGGGCCTGTGTAGGAAGGAAACGAAAATAAAAAATATATACAGTATACGCCCATCCCCCCTTAATATATACAGTATACGCCCATCCCCCCTTAATATATACAGTATACGTCCATCCCCCCCTTAATATATACAGTATACGCCCATCCCCCCTTAATATATACAGTATACGCCCATCCCCCCTTAATATATACAGTATACGTCCATCCCCCCCTTAATATATACAGTATACGCCCATCCCCCCCTTAATATATACAGTATACGTCCATCCCCCCCTTAATATATACAGTATACGCCCATCCCCCCCTTAATATATACAGTATACGTCCATCCCCCCCTTAATATATACAGTATACGCCCATCCCCCCTTAATATATACAGTATACGCCCATCCCCCCCTTAATATATACAGTATACGCCCATCCCCCCTTAACCCTCCGACCCCGGCTATATATTATATATATATTCCTCGAAATCCGGGTGTTTTGGCCGAAAAACGTCTAGGCTAGGCTACCGTATATTCGTTAATCAGACTGCTTCCCGCATTCCCGCGCATCCCCAAGCGTAGCTGTGTTATTTACCTGTAAAATGGCCTTAAGTAGAGCTCTCTAAGTCAACTGGGTGAGCTGTGATGATGATTTCATTGGAGATAACTTTATGGCCAAACCAGCCACTTTACACCACTTTTCGATACTGAACAACAACATACAGGCACACACGAACAAGCGACGCTCTCCTTCTTGTGGCCGGAGATGCGGAGCGTCGGTCCAGCCGGCTGTTGTTTACATGCGTTGGACCGACGCCTCGCACACGAAGCTCACAGGCTTTCAAGCAATGGTACAATGTTGTACCACCCGGGTTCCTGGGGCCAAAAAAAAATGGTACACGTGTGTACCAACCGGGTTTGAAGGGTTAATATATACAGTATACGCCCATCCCCCCCTTAATATATACAGTATACGTCCATCCCCCCCTTAATATATACAGTATACGCCCATCCCCCCTTAATATATACAGTATACGCCCATCCCCCCCTTAATATATACAGTATACGCCCATCCCCCCCTTAATATATACAGTATACGTCCATCCCCCCCTTAATATATACAGTATACGTCCATCCCCCCCTTAATATATACAGTATACGCCCATCCCCCCCTTAATATATACAGTATACGTCCATCCCCCCCTTAATATATACAGTATACGTCCATCCCCCCTTAATATATACAGTATACGTCCATCCCCCCCTTAATATATACAGTATACGTCCATCCCCCCCTTAATATATACAGTATACGCCCATCCCCCCCTTAATATATACAGTATACGTCCATCCCCCCCTTAATATATACAGTATACGTCCATCCCCCCTTAATATATACAGTATACGTCCATCCCCCCCTTAATATATACAGTATACAGTAGGGTCTCACATAAAACGAGTTTATGGTCGATAAACGAGGGCGTTTTATGCGATTTCGTTTTATGTGAACACAGCATTTTGGTGGCGCAATATCGTCAATGTTCACTGTAAGCGAAAATTTTCGCACAAAGCGAATGATATTTCGTACGTTTTGTACGATATTTCGGCGTTCTATATGAAAGCGAACGATATTTCGTACGTTTTGTACGATATTTCGGCGCTCTATATGAAAACTCCTCGGATTTGCCCCACTTTGGCGGCGGACTCGTTTTATGTGATCACATTCGTTCTGATCGAAAATTAAATATTAATATTTTAGGTCGGTCGTTTTAATCGAGACTCGCTTTATGCGAACACGTTTTATGCGGGACCCTACTGTACGTCCATCCCCCCCTTAATATATACAGTATACGCCCATCCCCCCCTTAATATCGGTGCCTACAGTTTGATCTTTATTATATCTCGAAACTCGCAAGTTGTCAAGTGTCTTGACCTTCCTTAACAACTTCAACTCTACTTTCCTCTCTTGAAACAATGAAAAATGGATATACTTCAGCAAAATCAATCTAACTTTGTTAATGTGTGTTGCGGATTTGTTTGTTTTATAGGGAAATACCCAAAGTTGAAATAATAAGTATAGGAAACTATTTTTAAAGTGTGACTGTACACACAGATTCAAAAGTCCGGTGACAACCTTAATGAAATATTGTGCAAGATGAAGAGACAGACTATTATATAACTTGGCACTCGTACGAATAGACTGTGGTCTGGTTAATCTGCTCTACATAACTAACTAATAACTACGAATAGACTGGCAAAATAGAAAGAATTACTGTATATAACAAGTTTCAAAACTAAATCTACCAGTAATATAAAGTAGCTCTTACTTTTTAGTCATTATTACAAATTACAGTTACGGTACCTTTACAGTTTATTATGTATTTAGAAGTGATAAATTGGCCAAAATAATGCAAATTAATGTCAGTTTTCCTTTATTTTGTTAATTCATGGCAATCTTCAAACCTAATTGTCCCGATTTTGACACCCTGCTTACAAAGGGAAGGATACCACACTATTCATTGGCTTTTAGAAAACAAATTAGGACTGCCAACCAACACTGTTAAAATTATAAATTTGCACATTTTCTTGTCAAGGTTGTAAGTAAACTATTGAACATGGCTGGACATAGCAAATTGTGTTTTCATTGTCAACAATAGACTTTAGTGTGAATAAGGCTGACCTATTATGTATGAAATTTGATCTGTGCGTAAGGTTGGTGAATCGGTGTAGCTAAGGAGAAGTGAAGGCTAAGTATTGATGCCATATAATATCTTAGAGTTTGTAAGTTAATGAGCATGACTGAGTGTCTAATTCCAAGACTTTATTGGTAATGACTAAAGGTTTGCAGAATAATATTTTAATTATGCAAATATCTATTTTTGTTTCTAAATTTTAACATTTGAGTGTTGCTAAAGTTTATGATCATAATATTTTGTAAACTTGTAGATATTAAGAATATTTCTAAAGTTGACAGTGTCCATGAGATAAGGTTAAATTACAAATACAATATTATATTGAATGTGTAAGCGTGTGAAAACTAAAACAAAATCTCTGATTAACTTGTCATGCACTGCTCAAGTTTGTGATGTAATGTATATGTTTTGTTATACTGTTATAACAATCTACTAACTCTATTTTTTACTACACAGCTCAATTCCATTGTTGTGCTGTCTTACTGTATGTATCAATAATATTATAAAGAATATTAATATGAATATATCAAACTCTATTCGTAAACCTATGTTGTTGAGTATAAAGGCGTGGTAGAATACTCCAAACAATTATAGGGGCCTGAAAATGCTTGACCAAATCATGAAGGTCTGTGAGAGAGTCCTTGAGGGTTTGATCAGGCAAAGCATCTCTATTGATGATATGCAGTTTGGTCGGTCGTTGCTACTTTTTCGTCTCACCCCCGTCTTGGTTCTCCGTTTTCTGTCCGCATGCTCTCGCTGCTCGCATCGTGCTCTTTCCCTGTTTCTAACGTCCTCCCTTTCCGCTTTTGCTCTTTTCCCCCCTGGCTTTTCCCTCATCCTTCGGTTTGCCCTTCCATCCTCCCTTGTTCCAAGTCCTCTACTTCTCCCCTCGTTCTTCGGCCTCGTTTCTTAGATCACCTCTCTCTTCACGCTACAACCGCTCCTGTGTTTACTGATGGCTCCAAGACGTCGGTAGGCGTGGGGTTTGCCGTCCTCTTTCCCACTTGCTCGTATCAATATTCTTTACCTCCCGTTGCCAGTATTTTAACTGCTGAACTTTATGCTATTTTTATTGCCCTCCGTTTTATGTGTTCCTTCCTCTCCTCGTCCTTTACTTTGTTCTCTGATTCTCTCAGTGCTCTACTTATCTTACAGTCCTCCCCTGCTCTACACCCTTTAGTTCTTTCCATTCAGGAATGGCTTTTCCGCCTTTCCGTCCGCAAAAAGCTTGTACATTTTTGCTGGGTTCCCAGTCACGTTGGCGTTTGCGGTAATGAGCGTGTTGATTGCCTTGCTCGTTCTGCTGCCGTGCGGAGTACCCGCTCCTCACTTGCTGTCCCGGCCTCTGATTTCTTCCCTGCCTTGTCCAGGTTTCTTTGGTCGAGGTGGCAGACTCAGTGGTCCACTATCTCCGTTAATAAACTTCGTTCTGTCAAACCGTCCGTTTCTGGGTGGTCTGATCCCTCCCACCGTAATCGCCGATGGGAGACGGCTTTGGCCCGTCTCCGCATTGGCCACACCAGACTTACCCATTCGTTTTTAATGTCCCGTTCTCCTCCGACTCTTTGCTCGCGCTGTACCGTTCAGCTTTCTGTCTCCCATCTTTTCCTCGATTGCCCCTTATTTTCCGTTGCCCGCACGCATTTCTTCCCTTTTCTGGCTTTCCTCCGCCGGCCGCCATGTCTTGCAGATTTTCTTTCTGAATCTCCCTCGTTTTCTATCTCCCGTATTATGTCCTTCCTTCATCATGTTCGAGTTCTCGATATTTAGTTAACTTCCTTCCCGTCTTTAAATATTTCGTGCCATATGGCCTTTGTCGCCTGGTGCATTGCCTTCATTAATGTAATGTAATGTTTTATGCAGACGATTTAGTCCTAATAGCTGACAGTATGCAGGATGCTGAGGCCAAATTCAGAGAGTGGAGAGAGGGCATGGCGAGCAAGGGTTTAAGAGTCAATATTAACAAAACCAAGGTTATGCATTGTAGATTGAGACGAGGCAATGTGGAAAAGAGCGGTGCATACCCATGTGCAGTGTGTGGAAAGGGAGTGGGCATTAACTCAATTCAATGTAGCATCTGTCGATGTTGGGTACACCATGGGAGTAAGCGCTGTAGTAGAATAAAGGGGCCCCTGCCGAAGGATAAGTCAGAAATAGAGAAATTTGAGTGCGTAGTGTGCAAAGGCGAGCATGTGTTAAGTGATGATCCTGTGGCTGTGAATTTTGGAAATGAGTCTTTGGAGCTGGTGAACAAGTTTTGTTACCTAGGAGATACTATCTCTGCCGGTGGTGGGGCCGAGGCTGCCACTGTTGCTAGAATTAGGTGTGGCTGGGGGAAGTTCAGAGAATTGATGCCAATCCTGACCATGAAAAGAATGCCTCTCCCCCTGAAGGGAAAGGTGTATGCCTCATGTGTTAGAAGTGCAATGACGTATGCCTCAGAAACATGGGCCGTTAAAGTAGAGGATGTCAACAGAATGGAGCGTAATGAGATGAGAATGGTGAGATGGATGTGTGGGGCCAGGCTACAGGATAGAATAACAAATGTTGAGCTGAGGAGACGTTTAGGTATAAAGAGTATTAGCGAGGTGATGCGTACAAGTAGACTGGGATGGTATGGACATGTGGAGAGAATGGATGAACAAAATTGGGTGAAAAAATGCAGGTCTGTGATTGTGGAGGGAGCTGCACCAAGGGGTGGACCGAGGAAGACCTGGGATCGGACTATACGCGCCGATCTCAAATCCAAGAACTTGACAAGTGAAGCAGCCCTTAACAGGGTTGCCTGGAACGCCGCCATTAGGACAAGAGACTGAAACTGCACTGATGTGTGGAACACTCGGTCTTAAAATTTTATGTATGTATGTATCTATCTATCTATCTATTGCCTGACGCCGTGATCCCCGAAGGGGTGGCCACGAACGAACCGCCCCCATGCACCTCTGTCCCCAGTCAGTCGATGCCCCCCCCCCCCCAACCAGCACCGCCTTCATTCATGTAGTTCCTCACTCCATCCTTCCACCTCATATTCGGTCTACCTCTCCCCCTCTGTCCCTCCACCTCGCTCTCGTACACCCTCTTAGTCATTCTCTCGCTTTCCATACGTTCCATATGGCCGAACCATCTCAAGTTGTTCCTTTTCACACTTTCCAGCACATCTACCTCCACACCACACCTCCTTCTTACTTCCTCATTAGTCTGTCTATCCCTCCATGTAATTCCGCACGCACTCCTTAAGTAATTCATTTCCACTGCTCTCACTCTTGGTCTGAGTCTCTCAACCAACGTCCATGCTTCACTTCCGTAAGTCAGTGTCGGGATTACCACACTGTCATGCAAGGACTTCTTCACTTCCATACTGACCACCCTATTTCTTGTTACTGCTTTTAGCGTTCCTACAACCCTCTTCCCCTGTTGTACCCTCTCCCGCACCTCTTCATCCATAGTCCCATCTTTACTCAACACACTGCCCAGATACTTAAAAGAGTTGATCTCCATAGCCTGACCGTTCAGCTTCACCTCACACTCTGTGACTTCACCCCTTTCGAAGACCATAACCTTGCTCTTCCCCGTATTTACCTTCAAATTCCGTTTTTCGCACACTGTTCCAAACTCATTTACCAGACCCTGCAACTCCCATTCATTATCACTCATCAGAACTGTATCATCCGCAAACAGCAGTATAGGTAGCTTCCACTCAATTCCCTCCCTTTTCAGCGATACACCAACATCCACTGCTCTTGATAGTATTTCTTTCATAACTCCATCCATATATACAGTAAACAACCACGGGGACATCACACACCCCTGTTTCAAACCAACATTCAGGTCAAAGAACTCGCTCTGCTCACTCTCCACACGTACTGCCGCCTTTGCACCCTCATACATGCTCTTCACTGCTTTCAGCAACTTGCCCTCTACTCCGTATATTCTAAGTACTTTCCACAAACCTTCTCTATCCACTCTGTCATAGGCCTTCTCCAAGTCCATAAAGGCAACATACACCTTTTGTTTCTTCTCCAGATACTTCTCCACAACACAATTCAGGGTAAAAATCTGATCTACACATCCTCTTCCCTTCCTAAAGCCTCCCTGCTCGTCGCCTATCCATTTCTCCGTTCTCACTCTCACTCTCTCAATCACTACCCTACTGTATACCTTCCCTACTACGCTTAGAAGACATATTCCTCGGTGGTTACCACACACTCCTCTTTCCCCTTTGCCCTTATATAGGGGGACTATTATGCCAGTCTTCCAGTCATCGGGTGCACTCCCCTTCTCCCATGCTAGTTTGCACATTTTCCATACCCATTCTATCACTATCTCACCACCATACCTCAACATTTCCCCGCACACTCCATCTGTTCCTGGTGCTTTCCCCAACTTCACTCTTTTCATGGCTTCCCACACTTCTGACCTCCTGATCCCCACCTCCTCCTCCACTACTTCTCTTCTTCTCCCTCCCATACCATATCCAGCTATGTTTGCTGGCTCTTCATTCCTTTCATTTAGCAACTCACTGAAGTACTCCCTCCATCTTTCGACTCTCTCTTGCTTCTCGGCTAGCATTCTCCCATTCTTATCTTTCACACCCTTACTGTTTCCCTTGCTACCTTCCCTAACTTTCTTGACTTCTTTCCAGAACAGTTTCTTACTCTCCCTCCATTTTACACTCAGATTCCTTCCAAATTCCTCATCTACTCTTCTCTTACTTTCCTTCACTACTCTCTTCACCACCCTCTTACTCTCCACGTACCTCGCTCGTTTCTGTCTCTCGGAATCTTCATTCCCTCTACTACCCAACCACTCTCTATATGCTTTCTTCTTTTCTTCCACAGCTATTCTTACCTCTTCTGTCCACCATGCTGTACCTTTCACTCCCCTCCCTCTTCTCCTCACTCCACACACCTCCTCACATGCTGCACATATCTCATCCTTAAACACCTTGCTCATCTCCTCCACTTCCTCCATAACTTCCAGGTCGAACCCACCTAGTCGTCTTTCCACTGCTCTCCTGTACTCCTCCCTGACTTCCTCCTCCTGCAACCTCTCCACCCTCCTCACCATTCCACCCTCCTCTCGCCTCCCTCCCGCTCTCCTCACCCACTTCTTTTGTATCCTAACCTTAGCTACCACTACATAATGATCAGACAGACCCCCTCCAATACCCCTATACACCCTAGCATCCATCACAGATTTCTTCATTCGTTCATCCACACATACATAATCAATCAATGACTTTCGTTCCACCACTGTCTTATCCTTCATCGTCAACATCCGTTTCCATGTGTACCTGTGGATCATTCTGTGTCGGAAGAAGGTGTTGGCTATCCACAGCCTCCTCCCCACACATACGTCCACAAGTGCACTACCATTCCCATTCACCTCTGATGGTACCCCCCCACCCTCCCACCACTCCCTCAACTTTCCTATCACCCACCTTACCATTCATATCCCCAATCAGAAATATTCTTTCGTTCTTGTCAAACTTCTCCAGGCACGCCTCCACATTCATCCAGAACTCCTCTTTCTTTCTTTCAAGTATATCCTCTGTCGGGGCATACACGCATACAATCACCCACGTTTGTATTCCTACTTTCATTCTCACCCACACAATCCTTGAACCCACAGACCCATACTCTCTTACACATTCCTTCCATTTGCTACTTACAAACAAACATGCACCTTCTCTCGCTGTTCCTTCACTCACTCCAGCACACACACCCATTCCACACTCCCACTCTCTCACATCTGAACCTTTCCATTTGGTCTCTGTCATTCCACATACATCCAGCCTGGCATTCACTAACACTTCCAGAACCTCTCTCTCTTTTGTGCCATCATTCATGCCACTAACATTCCATGTAGCCATTCTCAGAATGTCCGAAGGCATGTCCTTAGTCGGTCGTGGTTCGTCAACGTTGGTTCCGTCCGCATCCGAGGCTGTTCGTTCGTTTTTTTTTGCTTAGATATTTTTTCCGGGTGGGGGTCGCAAGCCCACCGACCCAACCTCTTTATGTATGTATGTATGTAAACACTTTATCGAGGTTTGTGTCAAGGCACAATGACCACCTTGGAAACAGGAGAACCAAAAGTCAAGGACCAGCAACTCTAGCGGGGCCTGAAGACTGGAATGAAGGGGTGAAGTGAAGAACGATGACACCTAGCAGCAAGAAGATGAGTGGTGACAGGAAGAGGTGACGCTGAAGACGGCCCAGGGCACTGACGGGGAAGGTGGACCCACGGCACACATTGGTTGCCCGTATTCAACATTCCCTACATGAACTACATGGCTCTGCCCGCTGGGTTCAGATATGTTGGATCTCGGCCCATGTAGGGATCACCTGTAATGAACGTGCTGATTCGGTCTGCGAAGAACGCTGTTGCTTTACCCATATCTCAATCCAGTCTCCCAGTGGAGGACTGACTGGTGTCCATGGATTATGTTATTCGACAAAGGTGGCGGCTGTTGTGGGCGTCCCAATCTCCGGATAACAAATTGCGTTTTATTAAAGACACACCCTGTTTGTGGTAATCTTCGATACAGCCCTCCCGTTCCCTCGAAGTATTACTCGCACGCCTACGCATAGGCCATACTTGATAGACCCATGGTTATTTGATGTCATCGCCCCATGAACCGTGCCCTGATTGCTTGCCATGCCGTGTCTCTCTCACTGTTCGTCATATTATTAATGAGTGCCCTCTTTATTCCATGGATGTTTTGGGGTGGTTTTGGGCCCAAGGGTATAGTCTATGGGTGTCTTTGGGTGTTTGTGGACCGAAGGCTATAGTCTGTGGGTGTTTTGGGGTTTTTTTCAACCAAAGACTATAGTTCATTGGTGTTATGGAGAGTTTTTGGACAAATGCTATATATATATAGTCCATGGGTGTTTCTGGACCAAAGCCTATTGTCCTTGGTTATTTTATTTATTTTTTATATTTTTGGACCAAAGGCTATAGTCCATAGGTGTGTTGGGGTATTTTTGGACCAAAGGTTATAGTCCATGGGTGTTTTTGGACCAAAGGCTATAGGCCATGGGTGGTTTGGGCTGTTTTAGGACCAAAGGCTATAGTCTGTGGGTATTTTGGGGTGATTTTTTAGATCAGAGGCTGGGGTATTTTTGGACACAAGGCTATAGTAAAACATGGGTGTTTTAGGGTGTTATTCAACTAATCTCTATAGTCCATGAGTGTTTTGGGTTTTTGAACCAAATGCTCTAGTCCATGAGTATGTTGGGGTGGTTTTAGCCCAAAGGCTACAGTATATTACATGGGTGATTCAGGGTGTTTGGACTAAACACAATAGTCCATGGGTGTTTTGGGGGTGTTTTTTGGACCAAAGACTGTAGTCCATGGGTGGTATGGGGTGTTTTTTTACCAAAGGCTATAGTCCATGGGTGCTTTGGGCTGTTTTTGGACCAAAGACTATAGTCCGTGATTGTTTTGGGGGTGTTTTTGGACTAAAGACTAAAGTCCATGGGTGTTTTTGGACTAAAACCTATAGTCCATGTTTATGTTGTGCCGTTTTTGGGCCAAAGACATGTGGGGATACTTTTGGATCCTCACGATGCGCTGAATCCAATGGTGAAATCCGTTTTTAATTCTATTCATGTTGTAGAAATGGGAGCCTATTATAATTTTAAAGTTCTTTACAATTAAATTAGTGTAATCATAAGTCTAGGGTAAAGTACTGTATACCCAAATTTCAAAAACTTATAATTGGGAGACTAATTAAAAACTATTAGACTTTTAATATGAATTACTACCACTGAAATCTGGGTTTACTTTACCCTAGACTCATATAATAGTTACACAAATATGATTATATATTTTATTTAAAATTATAATAGGCTCTCATTATAATTATATATTATATATAAGTCTAGGGTAAAGTAAACCCAGATTTGACTTTTAACCCTCTCGCATTCTTACGACGCGATCGCATCATAACGCCACCACCCCAAGAGTGGTCGTATGACTCAATCGCGTTATAATGCCACCCGTAAGTTAGAAATATTCGTGGTAAATAAGTTTATGACGCGATTTTGAAGCATTTTTGGCTGGTAAGTTAGCCCTCAGTAAGTTACAAAATGAAATATCTGGCAACCCCCTAGCGTCCCTGTGAGAGGAGTGCGGGCCTTTGTTTCAGCAGTAGTGACCCGGCCGCCAGTCTGTGAGGTAGGGGTCCCGGACCTTTAAATCTCATCTCGCCTCCATTGCCCGCCATGGAGCGGCTTTCAGGCGGGCAAATCTGGATTATTTATGTACCAAGTGGCAGTGTATATCAATTTGTGGCTATGTAATATATTTTATGTATATAACTCATGATTTGTGACTGTTTGTGCCTCGTTGTTCGCCTCTCCATAGCCAGCCATGTGTTTTTTAGGCGGCTAGAATGGACCCAGTGGAAGTGTTGTGAACTGTGAATAATAATAATTATATCATATTTCGTAGGTTTAGTGTAGTAAGCATTCGTAGTCACATTCCTAACTTATGTTAGGTTTGTGATACCGAATGTAAGCTAGGCTATACGTGTGTCATATATATATTGCCCTAAAACCTTCATTTTCGCTTGAAAGACCAATATATTTATCAATAAATACTACCTACGAAGTATAATAAAGCTGTAATTACGAAATATAGTTGTGTTTTGCCCATTTTTGGCAATTTTTTATGCCCAATTTGGGCAATTTTTGAGTGAATACACAGTTTTATTTGAGTGAAGTAACTGACAGTGAAGTGTGGATAATTATAAACTAATTTTTTATAGAAAAATGTCACGGTAAGTACAAATATATCACGGTAAGTAGCCTGACAAAGAACAGACAAGACTTTTATGCGACACTACACTACATACAGCAGTGAACCTTTGAACGGCCGCAGATGTCTGGGTAAAGTACCTAGGCTAATCCCATAATTACTTGCCCGCAGCGGGTCCCCACTCCTTGACCTTTTCCTCAGTGCTGGGATATTTTATATGTTTAGGCATATATTTATTTTATATATATATATATATATATATATATATATCGTATATATATATATATATATATATATATATATATATATATACAGTATATACAATTTATACATATATATATATATATATATATATATATATATATATATATATATATATATATATTTGAGTATTTCTATTGTTATTTTATATATTTTTTTATTTATTTTATTTACTTTTATTTTATTTTATTTTATTTATAATTTTATTTCATTTATATATTTTTGTTTCTATTGTTCCTGTTCCCCAGGGTGTCCATGGGAGCACCCCATAGGTCCACAGCAAGGGAAAGGCCCATAATCGAGTATTTATATAGTTATTTTATATATATTGGTATTTATTTTATTTATTATAGTTTTTATTTATTTTATTTATTTCATTTTATTACAGGTATATTTATAATTTTATTTCATTTATATATATATATACTTTGTTTATTGTTCCTGTTCCCCAGGGTGTCCATGGGAGCACCCCCTAGGTCCACAGCAAGGGCAAGGCCCATAATCGAGTATTTATATAATTATTTTATATATATTGGTATTTATTTTATTTATTATAGTTTTTATTTATTTTATTTATTTCATTTTATTATATTTATAATTTTATTTCATTTATATGTTTTTTTGTTTATATTATTCCTGTTCCCCAGGGTGTCTATGGGACCACCCCCTAGGTCCAGAGCAAGGGTAAGGCCCATAATAGAGTATTTCTATTGTTATTTTATATATATTTTTATTTATTTGATTTGATTTGATTTATTTTATATATACAGGTATATACCGTATATATATATATTTTTTTCTTGTCCCCTTCCCTGTTGTGTTGTTCCTGTTCCCCTGTTGTGTTGTTCCTGTTCCCCAGGGTGTCTGGCCAAAGAGCCCCAAGGTATAAATATATTCTTATAATGCCAAACTATGACTACGTCATGGTGTTCCCCCATTTGAATTACAAAATGCGGAACTATACCGTCATGAATCCATTATACTCACGTCATCTGGAGTCGGACAATGCCAAACTATGACTACGTCATGGTGAACTATGCCAACGTCATATGGATCCAGTGATGGCGAACTTGCATCATGACAACTATCAACGTCAATTACGTTTTTCCTTTATTTCCTTTTCTTGGTTTCAGCATCATAAGCCAACTACTGCCTTCCGCCATACGCCAGCCTGCCACCATACGCCAGGCTGCCGCCATTCGCCAGCCTGCCGCCATACGCCAGCTGCCATGTCGAAGGACAACAGGGAAGCCATGAAACGCCGTTTGCGGGACTCCGAGCTGGAGGATGTGGTGAACGAGGTGCTGGACCTGACGACGGACGAGACGGAGAGCGAGAGTCAGTCGGACGAGTGGTCGACTGGGGATGAAGATTGGGCTTCACCTCCGCCCAAGCGACTCCGCGTCGACGCCCACGCCTCGGCCGATCTACCACCAGCCCCAGCAACGGCGGACGACCCACCACCACCACCACCAGCAGAACCAGCCCCAGCAACGGCGGACGACCCACCACCACCACCACCAGCTGAACCAGCCCCAGCGGATCCACCACCACCACCATCCATCCCATCCACATCCCATCCCATTACATCCCATCCCATCCCATCCCATCTACATCTCATCCCATCCCATCTACATCTCTACCAGTCCCTAACATCACCGATTACCTCCTACCATCACCCAACTTCCCCCAACTTCACACATCACCTCTTCCATCCACCTCGCGTGGCGGTGCCTCATCCTTGCTTCCAGCAGGATCACCAGCCCGCAGCCCACACATGTTTGATACGCTACTTGCTGAGGGGACTTTGAATACCCCGCCTTCACATGTCTTGGGAACGGTCACCCTTGCAGGGCCCGCAGTGTCCCCTTTCAGCGACACATCGTTGACACCCTCGGCATTTGTTCTGCCTGATCATCGAGCCGCAATGCGTGCTGAGGTTGCTGAAGCCGCAATGCGTGCTCAGGTTGTTGCTGAGGTGCCACGCACAGCGTTGAATCCTCCAGCAGCAATCGAGGAGCTTCTTCCCCAAAGGCTTCCTCTTCACCGTTCACCAACTGGTACAGCTGCACCAGGTTCACCAGCTCCACACCTTTCACCAGCTGAGCTGCACCAGGTTCACCAGCTCCACACCTTTCACCACCTGGTGCTGCACCAGGTTCACCGGCTTCTGCATCATCTGATGCAGAAGCCCCCCCCCACTCTCCCCCTCGACCTACCACCTAGGCCACGCCGGAGGCCAGGGTCCCGTAGGGGGGCAGGTGGTAGGCCCAGGGGCCGCAGAGTTGTTCCTCGCGGTGGTCCTCGTGGTGGTCGTGGCCGTGCCCGCGATCCTGCCCCCGATCGGGATGCCGGTTGGACTAACGCCCGCTTCAACCCCCAGGTTGGTCCGTTCACAGGGACCCTTGGCATGCAGGTTCCAATGCCGGTAACTCCTCTCCAGTTCTTCCAGCTCTTCTTCACAAGGGAGATGCTGCAATTCCTGGTAGTGGAGACAAATGCTTACACCAAGTTCGTTGACGAAGCAGCCGCTGTTTGGCACCTGTTTGGTGTGGAGGAAATGGCCAAATTCCTTGGCCTGTACTTCCTCATGGGCATTACGAAGACTCCTTCTCTGAGTCACTACTGGCGTACAACTGTCCTTCACGACTACCCAGCATTTCGGAGAACGATGAGTAGGACTAAGTTTCTAGCCTTGTTAAAGTATTTCCATGCTTTCAACAACAAGGCAGTCAGCAGGCAGAACACGGACAGGCTTGTGAAGGTTCGGACGGTGATGGAATACCTACTTGAAGGCTTCAAGCTGGCATACATCCCCGCCGAAAAGCTGTCCCTTGACAAAGGCAGCCTTGGATGGAAGGGTCGCCTTTCATTCAAGGTTTACAACCCAATGAAGCCGACGAAGTACGGTATCAAGCTGTACATCCTGGCAGAGGCGTTGACTGGCTATGTGTGGGACTTTCGAGTCTACACCGGTGCGGGTCAATCTCTCCGGGAGACGGTGGAGGGTCTCACAGAGTCCTTCAGAGACCAGGGGTACAAGCTGTACATGGACAACTATTACAACTCAGTTGACCTGTGCCAGCAAATCTTCACACACAACATCTATGTGTGTGGCACCCTGCGCCTTGCACGAGGAGCTCCTAAGCGGTTGTGCGACCTTGCTAAAGCAAAAGAGCTTGAACGCGATGCGACAATAGCAATGAACAACGGCTTAACCATGGTCCTACTTTGGCGAGACAAGCACATCGTCAACATGGTGTCCACCTTCCACAAACAGGACACCATCTCGAAGCTTGTCAGTTTCAAAGAGAAGGACCAACAGGGCAGGTGACGTCGTGGACAGAAGGAGATCTTCAAACCTGTTTGTGTTGAAGACTACAACTTCCACATGGGTGGGGTGGATCACTTCGACCAGATGGTCCAGTACTACCCCATCCAGCGAAGGACGGTCAAGTGGACGAAGAAGATCACCTTCTGCTTCATCCAAATGGCCCTCTTCAATGCCCATGTCCTGTACAGGAAGTGCTACCCAAGGAAGAAAATGACCTTGCTCGACTTCCAGGAGCACGTCTGTACGTCCTTGTTGGAATTCAACCCTGCAGAGTGGCCTATGTCGGGGAGGCCAGTCCACCGAGCACAAGATCTGCCGCGTGACCAGCGTGAGCCACAGAGGCATGCACGCAGGCAACGGCAACCCGGTGGATCATCTGGGTCGTCCGACGACGACCATCCAGACTCCCCAGCCCCTGCTGCTCCTGACAACACTCCACCCTCTCCTGTTGCTGCTCCTGGTGGAGGCGTTGAGAGGGCACCACGTCTCGATGTCCCCCTCCCCACCACCAGAACCAGATGATGCTGTTGCCCCGGGGGGAAACTATGTCCTGGTTCAACCCCCCGTGGTACTAGCACCTGATGCAGCTGCTGCTGGTGACGATGGGGAAGCAGCTCTTGAAGCTGCCAACCAACCGCCACCAGTACTGGAAGCAGCACGAGCGGTGCGAGTCCGGAGACCTCGACCTGGAGTGGTCCCAAGGCCACGTCCTGTTGTTCTGAACCATATCCGGCTGAACAAGGACTTAGACCATTCTCGGGAGAGGATTCCGGCCAAGAAGCGACTCCGTTGCTATTACTGCAAAGTAATGAGCGGCGCTCGCAAGGACACAAGCTTCCGCTGCACGACTTACACGGTTGCCCTCTGCATTGACGTCAACAACTGCTTTAACTTTTTTCATAGCCACAATGCAGGTGTCCTATAGTCAGGAGCTATGTGCAATCATTCATTCATTGATTCATTCATTCATTCATTCATTCATTTCTCTTCTCCATTTCTCTGCTTCATTCACCCACCTTCATTCACCCACCTACATTTACCCACCTTCATTCACTCACCGACATTTACCCACCTTCATTCACCCACCGACATTTACCCACCTTCATTCACCCACCTTCATCATCAAAGTGGATATAGGCCTTCTGGGGAAACCACTCTAAAAAAATAACGAGTCAAATGCAGTACCTCCTTGGGTGGCTTGGAAATCTGCATATTTTTCTGGTTTGACACCTTGTATATATATATATATATATATATATATATATATATATATATATATGACACCTTGTATATATATATATATATATATATATATATATGACACCTTGTATATATATATATATATATATATATATATACTGTATATATGACACCTTGTATATTATATATACCCACACACACATACACACATTTTTGTTACCATTCATTATATTTTGTTTGACACCTTGTATATATATAATATATATATATATTTATTTATTACTTTATTTGTGTGTACAATAGAATTATTTCTGAATTTATTACTTGAAGATAACCTGGCTTTCTTGTTTTTTTTTCAGTGTCAACCCAGGAGCCATTTCCCTTCTCGTTGGAAAGGGTTGTGGCCCTACCAGGTAAGTAAAATTGACAACCTTCATGACTGACATGTGTTCTATGAACATTATACAATTATTGGCAAGGAAAATAATATAAAAGTGTTGTATATTGTGGCAAAGATATACAACTGTATAAACATTCTCATATAATTTACATAACAATAACACTGCATGGAAACAATTACGCATAGCTCGCGAACCAATTACGCTATATTATTTTGGTTTTCACCATTAGAAAGAGCATAATTTGCCGATTACGGTGATATAAACAGTTATATACGTATCCCAGCAAATAAAGCAACGCCGAGGTGGGGACAAAGAAATGGGACAAAAGGTCTTAAAATCGACAAACTAATGGCGCAAACATCTTAAAATCTGAAAACTAATGGGGCTAAACACGAGGGAGAAAGGGTACCAGAAAAGAAACCCATCTCCCCTTAAAACCTTACTTCTTCCAATGGAAATAGATAGCTATTGTACAAATTAGAAAATATATATATACAGTATTTCATTGGGAGGATTTTGGTGTTGGGAGTGAAATTAATAAATTAGATTATTCCTATTGGTTCAGGAACATTTCATAGCGAGGTCGGACCTTAGTGATCTGTGCCCCATAAATTGTTCTTTCCTTTCACTTAAACATTACGCCATTTAGTGTGCAGTTGGGTCTGAGTACCGGTACATGATTTGATTGATATCCAGTATTTGATAAAAGAATATAAAATCGTAGTCATTTACTTACCTTTAACTGTTGTGATGGTGTAATGGTTAGAGTGTTTAAGTTCTGTATGTGGAAACTCAGGTCAGAATCCTGGGAGGATCACATGCTTTCATTAATTTCATTGGGAGGTGTTTGGTGTTGGGAGTGATACTAATAAATTAGATTATATATATATATATATATATACAGTATATTATTTGCAATGGCACCATAGGCAGGCATATATCATTATCATGTCGGCAACAGTGTTTGCATGTTGGAGCAGTGTTGGGGCAGGACTTTATTGTTCTATAATCCAAATTGCCTAATATACAGTAGAGTCTTGTTAAGGTGCTGTCTTTTTGTAACACTGTTAAGGCTGGTGTGGTTGCAGATGCTACTGGTGCAAGTGCTGCACGGGGACTCTGTTGAGTCTTCCTGAGGCACGGTTAGCACTATACCAACATCAGCCACAGTGATGACTTGGTGGGGTAGTGCTGTGGCGGGACTTTATTGTACTACAGTACACTCCCACTATTGAAAGGCAACCCCGTCTGAGCCGTTACAATGTATGTAATGGAAAAATGACGCTAAACCATTGTATGTATGTTCCCCCCTGTTACTACTCTCCTTGAAGCGGTTGGGGGGCTTCGGGGCCGGCGACTAGGGCTTGATGGGGGATGGTTGTGGTCATTCCCCTTCCTATCTCCCCTCGAGCTTTCGTCCTCAGCTTGACTAATTTTGAGTAGTTTTTCTTTCCTCATTCTATGTTTTCCCCCTTCTATTCTTATTCTGTCCCATCCGGCTGTCCTCTGGCAGCCTATATCTCATGTCTCCCTGGCCTGGCTAGGTGGTTGACTCCTGATCCGTTTGTCTCTTCGGTTGCTGATGTGGCCGAAGTGACATGATTCCCTTCGGTAATGCATTTTTTGCTTTTCGATGTGATTTTTTCTACCTTCGACCTGATCTTTCATTTTTCGCCCTGATCACTTCTTGGTTGGTGTTGCGGTGTAGCAGTTCTTGCCTCATCTTTCGGCCCTGCCCTATAAGATCTCTGATGTGGAGCTCATGTGGTCCAGCTGAACTGATGAAATGGCGAGAAATGTCTGCGTGCCTTCACCTTCCTCGATTTGTTCCCCTACTGCCCTTCCCTATCTATCTTGACTCGTTTAGTTATATATCTTGATCGAATCCTTCGGGCCAGCCCTATGAGAGTTCTTTTATGGAGCTCAGTGGTCTGGTTAAACTAATATTAAGAAGAAGATTGTATGTATGTTCATTATATTCCAGTTAAGTTCACATCAATGCTAAAGTGTATTCAAGCTAACCTGGCCAAAATTTGTAACACTTCCTTGCTATATGTCTCGTGTGTTTCGACGCCTTTATTTAATATTGGCAATACAAATGTATATAAATAAGTAACACCCTGTTCTTAACATTAATCATCCATTACAAACCCTAATGTACTTGAATAAACTAATGAAAGCATATGGTCCTCCCGGGATTCAAACTCGGGACACCACACCTAGAACATATGCATCTAAACCAATACACCACCAACACAAATCAGGTTAGGTTGAATACACTTTAACAATTATTGCAGTCACTCCTCTTATCATTTTAAGGGGAGATGGGTCGTTTTTCTGGTCCCTCTTCTTCCTCATGTATAGCCCCATTAGTGTTCAGATTTTATGATGTTTGGCCCATTAGTTTGGCGATTTTAAGACCTTTCAACCCTTTTCTTTGCCAATATTTAGACTTTTTGTGTAATTTAGGAGGAACCGGCAAATATTTCTATAATTTCTTTTACTAATATATCTTGAAGGAGGATCCTGGGGTTGTTATTTTAAGTTTGATTGATGTCTAGGGAGGAAACTAGAAAAAGTATAAATAAATGAAAAACATTACCAAAACATTACCAAAATGAGAACCATCCCCCCTTAATTAAGGTGTTTCATTATAACACTGTTCACTAATTAGGGAACAAGATTTACTTAAAGTGTTAATTTAAAATTTGTATTTATTTTTCAGGAACGTAACTACTAGTTTTGACATTGCAAAAAAAAATAAAGCCTATCTATTTTCATGCAATGTTTTTATTTTCCCATATATCAATTCACATTACATACATTAATATACTTTAAGACCAAGTAAGGTATGTCAGTGGCTGCAATGTATTATTCCTTTTCGTGTGTTGTACAATATTACTACAGGTCTCCCTCACATCCGATGCCCCATTTTACGATATTATTATAGGGGTTTGGGTTTTGGCTGGTCCCAGAACGCATCTCCATTTACCCCATTAATTTTAGGGTTTGCTATAACAAAATTCAATTTAAGATCGGCTTTTCAGGAACATAACCCATTCGTAAATCTAGGGAGACCTGTACTGTATTGTGAAAGTGGCAAATGGTGGCACACTATGATCTGTATACAAGAAGGTGTGGCTTCCAACTCTATCCAGTGCAGTGATGCTTGGGTACACAACGATATGTAGGCTATTGCTGCGAGAGACAAACTATGTATTATAATGTAAAACTTGCAAAGTAAACAAACCAAAACTTATACAAACACAGTAAAAAGACAAAATAACTAATCAAAATCGCTATGTGGATACAACGCGTAAGTAAAATACTAATTTATAAATAAAAACACAATCTGTTAAGCCCCCTCCTTTTTATTATGGTCCTGGAGGCACTGTCTAGAGTTTTTAGAGGTGGACTCCCATTGGAACTGTTTTATGCAGACGATTTAGTCCTAATAGCTGACAGTATGCAAGATGCTGAGGCCAAATTCAGAGAAGGGAGAGAGGGCATGGCGAGCAAGGGTTTAAGAGTCAATATTAACAAAACCAAAGTTACGCATTGTAACTTGATTGAGACGAGGCAATGTGGAAAAGAGCGGTGCATACCCATGTGCAGTGTGTGGAAAGGGTGTGGGCGTTAACACGATTCAATGTAGCATCTGTCGACGCTGGGTGCACCATGGGAATAAGCGCTGTAGTAGAATAAAGGGACCCCTGCCGAAGGATAAGTCAGAAATAGAGAAATTTGAGTGCGTAGTGTGCAAAGGCGAGCTTGTGTCAAGTGATGATCCTGTGGCTGTGAATTTTGGAAATGAGTCATTGGAGCTGGTGAACAAGTTTTGTTACCTAGGAGATACCATCTCTGCCGGTGGTGGGGCCGAGGCTGCCACTGTCGCTAGAATTAGATGTGGCTGGGGGAAGTTCAGAGAACTGCTGCCAATCCTGACTATGAAAAGAATGCCTCTCCCCCTGAAGGGAAAGGTGTATGCCTCATGTGTTAGAAGTGCAATGACGTATGCCTCAGAAACATGGGCCATTAAAGTAGAGGATGTCAACAGAATGGAACGTATGAGATGATAATGGTGAGATGGATGTGTGGGGCCAGGCTACAGGATAGAATAACAAATGTTGAGCTGAGAAGATGTTTAGGTATAAAGAGTATTAGCGAGGTGATGTGTACAAGATGTTGTTGTTTGTTGTTGCTGTTCCCCAAGCTGCCTGGCCGAACAGCCCCAAGGCCCTGAGCAAGGCCAAGGCCATACAAGTACAGTGGGATGGTATAGACATGTGGAGAGAATGGCTGAACAAAATTGGGTGAAAAAATGCAGGTCTTTGATTGTGGAGGGAGCTGCACCAAGGGGTGGACCGAGGAAGACCTGGGATCGGACTATACATTCCGATCTCAAATTTAAAAACTTGACAAGTGAAGCAGCCCTTAACAGGGTTGCCTGGAATGCCGCCATTAGGACAAGAGACTGAAACTGCACGTATGTATGGAGCACTCAGTCCTAAATTATTTATGTATGTACAGTATGTATGTATATCAGCCAATAAGGTTAATTTGCCATCCTCAGATCACTGGCCCCAGACTACTCCAGAGGCAGACCCTGTCAAACTCACCCAAGAATCTTTTCAAAAGATAGAATCCAACGGCCTTGGAATATCCCACCAGAACCAGCCGCAGGGACGCACCCCGTGTGGGAGGTGTGGTGGAGTGGTCATGCCACTGGATTGGTAATCCAATGGACCCGGGTTCAAATCCCGATATGTCAATGGGAAGATATTATTGGGATTGAATTTGTGCTGTACCTAGTATCAGTGCATTACCACAAAGCCCACCGAAATGCCAAAAAAAAAATACCCTCATTGTTCCCTGATTAAATAACACTGTATGAATATTCCCATATTCAAAATATGTTACAGGGGGACAATGCCTAGTGAGTTCACTGCTCAATAGGTGGCGTTCTGAGAGTGAGGGTCTGATTCTGGAGGGTGAGACGGTGAAGCACTTGAGCGAGCGAAGCAACCGGCCGCTTCAGAGATGGAGCTGCTTCGAGCCATGATGGATGCTTCACATGTCTCACTCCCCAGACTGGAACAAGACCTCACGGGCTTCACCGTGTTGAGAGGTGGAATGTACAGGCTCTCAGCCTATGCCCGAGAGGGAGTAGTTGGAATATAGAAAAAAAAAAAAAATAAATAAATACAGCTAAGCATTTCAGTTGATCAGATTTTATGCACCTATTGTTAGAGTAGCCTCCTGGAGCACTGCCACTAAGTTTGGCTCTTGTACTTGTAGCCGAGAAGTGCCAATCTGGAGAGACACCGTAGGCTACTCTTCACCCTCTAGATCCTTACAGCCAGGTCAGCCACAAGGCCCAGGGAATAACATTGCTAGCAAAGCTGCCATTAGGCAATTTGAATGATGGTTTAAGTGGGATTGTATGCCCTTGCTACTCCCAAAAAGTTATTGGCAATGGGTCTAGCGGCTCTAGCCTATGCTTAAAGGAGTAGGACCGTATAGGGCAGGTATACCCAGAGAGGATGACGCAGTGAGAGAAGGGATTATTATTAATCTCCCCGCTCGAAACCGTTGGAGAATATAGAAACCCTCTTTCGCTATCTATGCCGTTGATGGACCCCCCCCCCCCCCCCTCATAACTGGTTGATAAGACACATTGTCACTTGATGGGAATGCCAATCATCCATATTCTGTAGCCAACGTGTTGGTCAGAAAATGCATCTTTGCTGGAAAGTGTATCGGTTCAGTGATCAGTTAACACTTTTCAGCATCATGTTAAGGTGGTTGACAATATAGCCCGGGAGCCAGTAAGGAAATGCTGCCCTGTACAGTAGTTGGGAGTAGTGCACTGCTCCTAACAATCTGTTATGATCCCTGGAGGTGGTAATGTGGTGCTGGAGTTAGGGATTCCCACATAACTGCTGTGTTGCAGTTGGAGATTACCCTCTCTTATTTCCACAACTTCCTTTGGGGAGCCGGTAGTAATGAAGGGTATGCCTGAAAGCATGGTGGGCGGGCTTGTGCTGGCGGCTCAGCTGCGGGTCTACCTCACATTGCTCACTCTTCGGCAGTACTTCTTTGATTTCCCATGGAATGATTTCTGCTTCCATGGCCGAGGACCCTCGGAGAGTGCTGAACGCATTACCGAGGTAATCCTATCGGGCATGGAAGCATACATTCCATTCTCTTTCTCTCAGACTAATGCTAAAAAATCTTGGTTTACTCACGCCTGTTCTACTGCTGTCCGCAATAAGGAGGAAGCATTCAAACGGTACTGACGCCTTAAAACTCAAGACTCTCATTCTTCATATGTTTCTGCCCGGAATCAAGCCAAATCTGTTCTTCGACTTGCCAAACACTCTTTCATCAATAATAAATGCACTGAACTATCCAACTCTAGCTCTTCCCAAGCTTTCTGGCATCTAGCCAAAAACCTCTCCAACAATTTCTCTTCCTCGTCTTTCCCTCCCCTTTCCCACTCTGATGGCACAACCATCACTTCTTCCTCTGACAAAGCTAAACTCTTCGCTCAAACTTTTGCTAGAAACTCCACCTTGGATGATTCCGGTGCTATTCCTCCCTCTCCGCCCTCCTCTCTCTTACTTATGCCTAATATCCTAATCTCTTCTAAAGATGTACTTTCTACCCTCTCTGGGCTTAACACTAATAAGGCGTACAGTCCGGACGGTGTTCCTCCTGTTGTTCTCAAAAACTGTGCTTCCGTGCTGACTCCCTGCCTAGGCAAACTCTTTCGTCTCTGTCTATCCTCTAACGTCTTCCCTTCATGCTGGAAGTTTGCTCACATTCAACCTGTCCCAAAGAAGGGTGACCGCTCTCAACCCTCCAACTATCGTCCAATTGCTCTTATCTCTTGTCTTTCTAAAGTTTTTTAAACTATTCTTGCTTCCAAATTTCTTAAGCATTTCTCTTCTCATAATCTGCTCTCAGATCGCCAGTATGGCTTCCTTAACCCTAGTCTAGCGGGTGGTCTGTGGCCGTTTTGGGCCTTTTCAGGCCATTCTGACTGCTATATCAACCATCAGCATGAAAGGAACTGTATTGTGCCGAAAACTAGGTGGAAATCGCTACACAATGACACCACATACAGCTACGTAGCACTCGTGGAGCACTGACAGTGTTACCTCAAAGATGGAAGTTTAGCGGATTTTGCTACATTGTTCACTTTTAGCGAACTATTGGTCACACTGTCATCCTCCTGTGTGGTGGGGGAACTGGAGTTAGTGTGGGCCGGGCGGCCACAGATGTTGGACGTATGGTTCATTACTGTTCCACCCATTTTCACTCGATTTTAACCCAGTTTTCACCCGTTTTTTGCCAGTTTCTTTAACTCGACTTATGTTGCGTGCCGCTTTTTAAGGGTTAAGGGTCGCTCTACTGGTGATCTTCTTTCATATCTTACTAACTCTTGGTCATCCTCCTTTCGGGACTTCGGTGAGACTTTTCTATTGCACTAGACATATCGAAAGCCTTCGATAGAGTCTGGCATAAATCTTTAATTTCTAAACTACCCTCCTTCGGTTTCTATCCCTCCATCTGTGCCTTTGTCTCTAATTTCCTTTCCGGCCGTTCCATAGCTGCGGTTGTGGACGGCCATTGTTCACTTCCTCACCCTATAAACTCCGGTGTTCCTCAGGGCTCTGTCCTATCTCCTATTCTCTTTCTAATTTTTATAAATGATCTCCTTAACTGTACCTTAATTCCCATCCATTCATACGCAGACGACTCAACCTTACACTACTCCATTAGTTTTTCAGAACGCCCCAGCCAGCAATCCCTCAACGACAAACGTAATGAAGCCATAGAACTCTTAAATTCTGATCTAAATACTATTTCCAATTAGGGCAGAGAAAACCTTGTTAACTTTAATGCTTCCAAAACCCAATTTCTCCATCTATCTACCCGTCAGGATCTCCCAGCGGACTATCCCTTATTCTTCAACAATACAAAAATCAACCCTTCATCTTCTCTCAATATTCTTGGTGTCTCTTTTTCTTATCATATTACCAGTCTTGCTAAGGCAGCCTCCCAGAAGCTGGGTGTGCTCAACCGCCTTAGGGGGTTCTTTTCCCCTACACAGCTTCTTGCTCTGTACAGGGGCATAGTGCGCCCTTGTATTGAGTATTGTTCACATGTGTGGGGAGGTTCCTCTCACACCGCTCTCCTAGACAAAGTTGAAAGGAAGGCCTTTCGTATCATTAACTCCCGTCCACTCACCAACTCTCTGCAATCTCTCTCTCTCCGCCGCAATGTTGCATCTCTCTCGCTATTCTATCGCTACTATAATAATCAGTGTTCCTCAGAGCTATCCCAGTGCATACCACCTCCTTTACGTAGGGCACGTGGTACCCGTCTTGCAACTCAATCCCACCCCTACTCTGTGCAACTCTCCAACCCAAGAGTGAAACATTACTCTCAAACTTTCTTCTACTCAACATCTGAGCTCTGGAACTCTCTCCCAGAATCAGTCTTTCCCTCTTCCTATGACTTAAATTGCTTCAAACTCCGTGTGTCCAGGCATTTTGGCTCGAACGTCCCTTGATTTTGGCCCTGTCACTCTTTCAACTATGGGGGAGGCACTCGCTATAGGCAGTTATGCCTTTTGCCTCCCTCAATCACATAGAAAAAACAAAAAAAAAACAAAAAAAAAAAAACCTGAGGAAATCGGAGCCTCTCCGGAAGATCTGGGACCTGGGAATCTAGCTGGGGACCCCAAATGGGCCTGGGTCTCTGTGTATTTCTGATGGACGACCTAGATGTGTGTGATTTTATGTTTCGTTTTGTTTTGTTTTTCTGCTGTGTTCGGGCTCTGTCTTGAGTCCCCCCCCCAAAAAAAAAAACAAAAACAAAACACAACAGCGACAAACAAACAATGTAGTGGTGACTGTAATGTAGTGGTGACTGTAATGTAGTGGTGACTTTAATGTAGTGGTGACTGTAATGTAGTGGTGACTGTAATGTAGTAGTGACTAATGTAGTGGTGACTGTAATGTAGTAGTGACTGTAATGTAGTGGTGACTTTAATGTAGTGGTGACTAATGTAGTGGTGACTTTAATGTAGTGGTAACTGTAATATAGTGGTGACTTTAATGTAGTGGTGACTGTAATGTAGTGGTGACTGTAATGTAGTGGTGACTTTAATGTAGTGGTGACTTTATGGTAATGGTGATGTTAATTTAGTGGTGAGTTTAATGCAGTGATAACATTAATATAGTGGTGACTAATGTAGTGGTCACTGTAATGTAGCTTTGACTGTAATGTAGTGGTGACTGTAATGTAGTGGTGACTGTAATGTAGTGGTGACTAATGTAGTGGTGACTTTATGGTAATGGTGACGTAAATGTAGTGGTGACTTTAATGTAGTGATGACTGTAATGTAGTGGTGACTGTAATGTAGTGGTGACTTAAATGTAGTGATGACTGTAATGTAGTGGTGACTAATGTAGCGGTGACTTTAATGTAGTGGTGACTTTAATGTAGTGATGACTGTAAATGTAGTGGTGACTGTAATGTAGTGATGACTGTAATGTAATGGTGACTGTAATGTAGTGGTGACTGTGATGTATACCCATTACTACTGTATACCCATTACTACGGTAGCATTTAGTGGGCGGAGTCTAGTGAAAAAAATGTCAGTCAGTAGATATGGTTGTCACCAAACTCCACCCACTTCCTCAAGAGTGGGCTGATTCTAATACCAATAGGGAGTCCTCATTGGTGTCACTCCACCCACTTCCTTATGAGTGAGCGGAGTCTAATACCAAAAGGGAGTTATCATTGTTGTCACTCCACCCACTTCCTCAAGAGTATAATTAAGTAACACCCCGTTCTTAACATTAATCATCAATTACAAACCCCAATGCTCTTGAATAAACTAATGAAAGCATATGGTCCTCCCGGGATTCGAACTCGGGACACCACACCCAGAACATACGCATATAAACCATTGCACCACCAACACAGTGAATGCCAAAAGGAAATTGGTTCATAACTTATTGAGATATCATGTTTACAGACAAATGGACAGATAACAAACACACGGAGGTAAAATCATAACCTGCTGCAACTTTGCGAGCTAAGAATTAATTGTTATCATTAATTTCAGATGGTGTGTTTGGTGGTAACAAGAATGAAGTTGGCATTTGGACTACAACACGTCTTTCCTCAACTGGACAAAATTGCCTACTGTTGACCAGGAAAGAAAGCCTTCGTTGCAAAGTAATAAAGGCCCAGCTGCTCCAAACCAGCTGATCCAGAACAACAAGCAGAACATCAACAACAAGAAGAGTAAGACGAGCGGTATTGACCCTTACTGTACCCGCGACGTCTTTTTCATCATATTCTGGCAACTATTAGACGATTGTATTCAGCTTAGGAAGGACCTCTAGCAATAATATGGCTTCAATACATCTCAACTAACCTTATTTTAACTACCACAGATTCTTCCTAAGCTTCATAATATCGTCAAAATATAGCTAGAATAAAATATAGCACACGTCGCTGGTACCCAAAGGATTAAGCCTCTCATTAGTTCCCGACAGAGGCAAAGAACATACATAAATACTTATCAACGTGATGTGGGAATACCCATTTAGATGTATACTGGTGGTAATAAACCCAATTTATACAAGGATGGAAAGTAAATCACCCTCAATGGTTCTAATTACCCCGTGAAGCTACCGCATAGTATGGTGCCTAAGAACAGCCCTCTGCGCGGCCGTTAATGAACTGAACTGAATTATTAAAGAGATATACCGTACAGTAGTATTATATATTTAACTTTATATATGTGATAGCTAGAGCAATTGAACATAAAAAAAAAAAAAAAAAAAAAATCTACGGGATAAGCACTAACATGCTTGTATACCCAGCCAATATCGCCTCGGGCAGTATTGTGACGTCAGACAAAACTTTCAATCCTCGACCAATCAGAAGCGAGTAACTTTTTCAGGGGTGTAGAATTCATACGCTATGGCCTCTCGGGTGGACGGGTTCATCCTACTCGTGACGTCACTTGCACAGCTTTCTGATCGGTGGTAATAAACCCATCTCATACAAGGATAGAAGATAAATCACCCCACATAACCCATCGCACAGTGTATTGCCCAAGCTCCCCCCACCCCCTCCCCAGTGAAGTGAACGGATGTGCTAGCGCTATTGATCATTAAAAAAAAAAAAAAAAATCTAAGGGAGAAGCACTCCCATTCTTGTATAGCCAGCCAATATCGCCTCGGGCAGTATTGTGACGTCAGACAAAACTTTCAATCCTCGACCAATCAGAAGCGAGTAACTTTTTCATGGGTGTAGAATTCATACGCTATGGCCTCTCGGGTGGACGGTTTCATCCTACTCGTGACGTCACTTGCACATATTTCAGCTCGGTTGAGAATCGGGAGCAGAGACCGGGAGTTTTGCTACACACTGCCTGAGGCGATAATATCTGGCTGTGCAGGAATGGTAGTGCTTCTCCCGTAGATTGATATGAGATTGTCCACCGACGAGAAAGCTTTGCATGTGACGTCACGAGTAGGATGAAACCCAACTCTCCACCTGAAACCTGAGAGGCCATAGCGTATGAATTCTAGAGCCCTTAAAAAAGTTGCTCGCTTCTGATTGGTTGAAGATTGCAATCTTTGTCTGACGTCACATACCGCCCGAGGCGATAATTGTCTGGCTGTGCAGGAATGGTAGTGCTTCTCCCGTAGATTGATATGAGATTGTCCACCGACGAGAAAGCTGTGCATGTGACGTCACGAGTAGGATGAAACCCAACTCTCCACCTGTAACCCGAGAGGCCATAGCGTATGAATTCTAGACTCCTTAAAAAAGTTGCTCGCTTCTGATTGGTTGAAGCTTGCAATCTTTGTCTGACGTCACATACCGCCCGAGGCGATAATTGTCTGGCTGTTCAGGAATGTTAGTGCATCCCCCGTAGATTCATATGAGATTTTTATATGAATGATAAAATGGCTCCAGCATTCCGTTTTCTGTTCTGTTCACTAGGGGTGTGTGTGTGTGTGTGTGTGTGGGGGGGGGGGGGGGATATACAGAGGGTTGTTCTCGGGTATCATACTGTGCGACGGGTCATATGGGAGACAATGATTGAGTTACGACTTCCTATAGGAGGTCGTAATTAGGTACACGGTCGATAATTATGGGTACGAAAGGGGTAATTAAAGTGTCTGTAATATAATATCTCCTTTAAGGGGAGATGGGTCGCTTTTCTGGTCCCCCTTCTCCCTCATGCTTAGTCCCATTAATGTTCAGATTTTAAGAAGTTCGCCCCATTAGTTTAGCGATTTAAAGACCTTTCACCCCATTTCGTTGTCAATTTTAAGACCTTTCGTGCCATTTTGGTGTCCATTTTTTTCCTGGCGAGCGATAGCGAGCCTGTAAATTTATAAGGAACCGGCCATTGGCCGGGACATTTTTCTACCGAAAAATTTACAAATTTATTTTAAAAGGGAGTACAAAGGAAGTACAAAGGAGTACAAAGGAAATCAAGCAACAACAGATCTAGTGACCCTTCTAGGCTGCTTGTCCTCCAAAACACTGAGGATCAAGTGTCCAAACAGTGGTTTAGAGTGGGTAAGGGAACATTGGAAAGGGAACTACTGCCCTGGAACTAATGTCCGTGGCAGGACTAGGAAGTTAGTAGGGGACATATGGGTTAGTAACTGAGGGGAGGATAAAATAAAGTTATTAATTTGCAAGGGGGTCTAGAGGGTGTTTTTTTAAAGCTTGATGGAGGTCTAGTGAGGAAATTCCAAAATGAATATATACATATGCAAAATAGACCAAAAAAGCAGGCACTCCCCCCTTAAACAAGGGTATATTGGTGGTAATAAACCCATGTAGGCTACTATATGTGTAGCAGGGTAAATCACCATCAATATACCCATTAATTCATGCCTTTACATACCATTATATATGTTTATATTTTTGACAGTGTAGCTTGGGAAATATAATGGGTCCTGTTAACCCCTTCTGTACCAGCGACGTCCTTTTCGTTATCATCTGGCAACTGTTAGACAATTATATTCAGCTTAAGAAGGACGACTACTAAATATAAAGCTACAGATTATCTCAATTAATCCTTTTTGCTGCCATCACATCCTTCCTAAGCTTCATAAAATCGTCTAAATATAGCTAGACTAAAATATAAAGGCCGTCGCCGGTACACTAGGGGTTAATTCATGGGTTAATTAAAGTCATTAGGACGCCATCTTGTTTTTAACTCGCCGTATCTATTATCGTCTATGCTGCTTAAAAGGGGAGGCAGACCGTTTTCTGGACCCCCCTTCTCCCTAATGTTTAGCCCCACTAGTTTTGTGATTATAAGACATTCGGCCCATTAGTTTGGCGACTTTAATTAACACCTTTCACCCCATTTCGTTGTCAATTTTAAGACCTTTCGTGCCATTTAGGTGTCAATTATTTCCTGGCGAGCGATAGCGAGCCTGCAATTTTAAGAGGAACTGACCTTCGGCCGGGACATTTTTCTACCGAAAAATGTACAAACTTATCTTGAAGGGGGGGTCTAGGTTTTTTTTCTTCTAAGCTTGATGGAGGTCTAACGAGGAAACTAAAAAAATATTCTGGCTATTGTTAAACGATTTTATCTAGGTTAGGAAGGGTAGATGGAAGTCAGAGGGTTAATTAAGGCAGTCTTCATCCTTTTCATTCCCACCGATCCTTCCTAAGCTGTACAAAATCGTTAAGGAATAGCCAGAATAAACTGTGGAAACGCTTCATGATCGTCAAGGGGTTTGGTGTTTCGTTTAGTTTCGAAGCAGGGTCATAGTGGTGTTATTGAATCATCTCGCGCCCGTCTTGCCATTAACCCCTTCTGTGCCGACGACGTACTTTTTAACTGTATTCTGGCTACTATTAGACGAGTTTATTCAGTTGCTTAAGGGCCTCCAACGAATTAACAGGTTTCGAACTATCTCACTGAACCCTTTTCACCACCACAGATCCTTCTTCAACTGCACAAAATCGTCTAAATATAGCTAGAGAAAAATGCTAAAGACGTTGCGGTACAGGAGGAGTTAACCCTTTGAAGATTATGACGCAGTTTGACCATTTATTCTGACTATTATTAGACGATATTATACAGCTTAGGAAGGATGTGGGGGGGTTGTACAGGTAAAGACTATCTCAATTAACCATCCGACTTACAAGTGAACTCTGGAACTCCCTCCCTTTAATAATCTTTCCTTCATCCTATGACTTAAACTACTTTAAACTTCGTGTGTCCAGGCATTTTGACCCCAATGTCTCTTGAATTTGGCTCTGTCACTCTTTTGGCTTTAGTGGAGACACTCGTTACAGGCAACCTGTTTTTTGTCTCCTTCATATACAAAGAAATTTTGTTGTAGGCTACCCTTTTTAATCTGAAATGCGTAATCGAATCTTGAAAGGGTTATTTGAAAGTAGACCTAAAATTAATAATCTTAATAATTCTTATGTTTACTGTATAATATATTACTGTAGGCCTATATAAAGAAAAATTATATGTACTTTAAATATATATGTGTGGACAAAATGTGTTAGTAATTGTAGTAATATATAACTAATGAATCAAATGTTTCAGATTCGTGTGTTTTGAAGCCGAGCCTGTGTTCATGGTTCGAGTCCCTAGATTAACAGAGTATGTAGTCGTAGAGGTTCCGGCCGCCATCTTGATTCCATACTCACTTCCTGCCAAGTACTCTTTTCAGTCAGGGTACATTGATGGATAGGAATATAGAAATAAGTATAAATGTTAATAGAATAAACATCATATGCTCAAAATAAGATGGATATAAATAATGATGAGGTATATGCTACAGCGCGAGTTGGAGTCAAGATGGTAGTCAAATATCAAGCTGTGAACTATGTTAATATATGTTACCCTACTCTTGGTGGGCGGGGCAAGACGAAATGATAATTATGCAACTGTAATTTAATTTTGCAAGGTACAGGGTTTAATAAGGCCAATAACAACATCACTAATATGCTTTTAATAAACAATAGTATATTGCTAAATAGGTCAATTAGGCAGTAGTTTGAAATGGGATTGATAATTAGTCGTTTTTATTGTATAATTGGCAACTCTTCTACATGGCAACTATGAAGAACATGGCGAGGGTAGTCTGCCTGTAGTAAATGGAAATAGTCTACGGAAAATGTACTCCCATTTTCACGTATTACTATTACTACTAAAAGTTATTATTTGTACTACTATTACTACTACTACTACTACTACTACTACTGCTAGTAATAATATACTTGAAAATAGTTCTTCTCATGGGTCACAGGCATTTAGGGATAATAAAACATACTAATATTTATCTTTTATTTTTACCTTGAGTATGGATTATTATTATTATTATTTTATTACGGGTATATACTAAATGATTTTATTCGGCTTCGGAAAGACCCTCTTAAGTTTTACAGGACCTTCCTAAGCTGAATAATATTGGCCAATGAAAGACAAAATGTAATAAAAATAATGACGTTTATGTTCTTAACCCTTTTAGTTTAGTCTTTTGTTATCATAGTTACATTTAGAGGATTTTATGAAGCTTAGGAAGGACCTGTGATAGTTAACCCTTGCTGTACCGATACGTCTTTTTTGTATTTGATTTCGTGTACATTCAGACGATTTTATGAAGCTTAGGAAGGATCTAGGGTACCGGTAATTAAAAGCGTTAATTGAGATCATGTGTAGCGATTTAATTGAGGTCCTTCCTAAGCTGAATGAAATCGTCTAATTAGGTGCTTTGTTGATATTTTTAGTTAATTTATTTGATTGTATTCGTGTATGATGAATTTATTGTATGAAGTGTATGCATTATGAATAAAGATGAATTTATTACAACCTATTTCCCAAACCTTTATCCATTCAGTAGTGTAGACACAAGTAACTAGTGCTTGGAAATATTAAGGGGAGTTTTTTTTCTTCTGAAATCCCTTCTTCCTCATGCTTAGCCCCATTAAGTTTAAGATTTTAAGACGTTCGCCCCCATTAGTTTGAGACCTTTCGCCCCATATGTTTGCCAATATTAAGACCTTTCGTACCATTTAGGTTTCATTTTTTTCTTGGCGAGCGATAGCAAGCCTGCAATTTAGGAGGGCTTAAGCAGAGACATTTTCTACCGAAAAACGTACAAATTTATCTCGATTGTTGTTGTTTTCTTAAGTTTGATAGAGATAAAGAGCACAAAAAAAAAAAAAAAAAAAAAGGATAGGAAAACAATAAACATAATGTGCCTTTTATTTAATCATGGGTTAGTGTACATTCAAACAGAGAACAGTTAATTATATATGGCATACCTATACATAGCAAATAATTAATGCATAAGCTAGTGTCCCCAAAATGGCGACCGAATGAGAAGTTGTCCGGTTTCTCCCGTCATCGAAAGGGGGGGGGGGGGATGAGAAGGGGGGTTGAGGGTTTAGGGGGTGGGGGGGGCTGTCTCTCCTTGTAACTCGAGACAAGAGCTGAGTGGAGACAGGCTCTAGAGGCCAGCAGGCTTAGGAAGGCTATGTGGCAGCTAAAAGGATTAAGTGACATATTTCGTAGCCTTTGAATAGATAGACGTCCTTCCTAAACTGAATAAAATAGTTTCATAGTTTCCAGAATATTAAGAAAAGGCCCTCTATAATCGTATACATTACATTAAGCTATAATAGTATACAGATAGCCCATAATAAACTCCTATTCACACCTCTATTGAATTATAGCGTCTCTATAATAGCATACATTATAGGGCGATTCCTTCGTGGCCATCCCCTCGGGGATCTAGGCGCTCTCTAGCCCCATGTGAAGGAAATATGACGACAACCATTAATTATTCACAAAATATGTATGTTAGAATTGTCAAACTTATACCAAAAGATAGAGGATACAAATACGCATAATTTATGTTAAGTAAATTTTATTCAGAAATGTATAGTTAGGGAGATATTGACGATTTTGTGAGTGAAATTCTCGATCATCTGTCACCCAATAGTTGCCATCAACCACCAGCAATACAACCGAGGGTATATAAACTCTGAATTTTCGCCTCATTCGATCATTTTGTTCCCGGTCGTCCAGCTTTAAGGAGGTAAGTCTCGTGTGCTCCCATTTTCCCCCATTGTTTCTCCTGAAAATACAAGAAATTAAGGTGTAATAGCTAAATAACGTGACCTATTTACCGCCAAACCCGAATTTGTGGACAAGAGCTTATTGATTTTCCCATAATACATAATACCTTTGCATTAAATAAGGCCAGAAATGTGACTGAAAAAGCCATCAGGTTTGACGAACTTTCTGGAAGCCGGCACTTGATCGTTCGCTCAGTTCTACCTCCTTGACCCTTCCAATAAAACCATATGTCTCAATATTATGGCGATCACTAGTAGATTTTATTCATTAAGGAAGAAATTGAGATCCAGATTATAAATTTATGGCATAAACTTAGGCTATATTCCCATGTGACATTTCTAAACTGAATTTGGCTAAGTATATTTTAACCTGAATAGAATTTATATATTGATTAATTACCTATTAACCCACGAGTAATAGATGCCTTAATGATTACGTGGATGATTTGGTTAGAATAATTTAATTGGATTTTGAAAACTTGGCAAACTAGCGAATCGAAGCCGGCTGACTAGACGCCTCGTGGTTATTGATCATTAAGGGAAGAGGGTATTTTTTCTGGAACCCCTTCTCCCTCATGTTTAGCCCCATTGCTTTTGAGATACGTTCGCCCCATTAGTTTAGAAATTTGAAGAACTTTCGTTTTTTCAATATTAAGACCTTTCGTGCTATTTACGTGTCAATTTCTTAACTGGCGAGCGAGAGCAAGCCTGTAATTTAAGAGGAATCGACCTTCGGCCGTGACATTTTTCTACCGCAAAATGTACAAATAAATCTTGAAGGGGGTATAGGGGGTGTACGTTTAAGCTTGGAGGTCTAGCGAGGAAAATAAAACTTTAATGAATATAATAAATTAATAGATTAACAAAATAACCAATGTGCCCTTAATCCTTTGAACATTGACCTATTGAGTTTCTTCTGGCTATCGTTAGAAGATTTTATAGTTTACGAATGATGTGTGGGAATCCTAAGGGCACGAGACCGGTTAACTTGGATACCTCGTGGGTATTTACTGTATAGGCTACTGTCTTATTAACGCTAGCATAAGGATCTTTTCCATTCTATTTCGGCTATCATTGCAAGAGTTTAGTTTTTAGAAAGCCTTGGAGTTTCACGCAGATTAATTTTATGTAATGTTTGTCATATTTTATTTTCATAGAACGATATTATAGTTTTGGAAAGCCTTGTGGAAGTTTCAGGCAAATTTATTAAGTTTTATTTATATACTGTATAGGTTTTGTTCGATTTTATTTTATTTTCTAAATCTTATTCTATTTTCGATTTTTATTTTTTCGCTTTTTTCAACCTCCCACGTGTTAAACCGGAAAATTTGGGTTTAAGTCTGGAATTAATGAGCGCAATGTAGTAAATTTACCTTGGGATTTAACCCCTTCTGTACCGGCGCAGTCATTTTAACTTTATTCTGGCTACTGTTTGAAGATTTTATATAGTTTCAAAAGGGCCTCTAGCAATTAACCGGCTTCTAATTATCTCGACTCTTTTTACTACCACATCTTAAACTGCACAAACTCTACATTATATAGAAACATGAAAGTTAGGACTGCTTCATCCACTTACCCATATGCGATCATTAATAACATTGCATTAATCAGTCTACACTTGCTTTATCGAATCACTTAATAGGTTAAAAGTTAAAATTATAGATGTAGTGTTGATATAGTTCAGTGAAATGCTAGATAATCAACAAACAAGGCAGTAATTTGGGGAAGGTAACAGATTGACCAACCTCCGCTATTTTGGTAACCAGTAGGGTGGTGATCCTCTTTACACTCTACTATATCCATAGATTCCACACCCATAACACACATTCGGTAATACTGGTACAGGATATATAGTTTACTCCATGGATATAATTTACAAAAATTTAATATCGCCCCGTTGTTTGATAATTGACTACAAAATGGCGGCCAAGGAAAATGATGGCCGTTCTCTCACAGCGCCTCCATTAACCACATGGCAGGTTATATTATTACAAGGATAAGGCCAATTTAATTTTTGCACCTGGAGGAAAATTAAATTCCTATGCCGCTAAATTACCAATGCTTAGCGCCAAACTATGACTAGTTGTGGATCTGCATACTATTAATTGTTCATAATTAACATTTCGCTATAATGTCTTAATTGTCGAGTAGTGAACATGGGGGCATGACAATTTACCGCTGGCTGAAATATAACGGAGTATGGATTACTTCTTCATAGTGCATTTAGCTCTTCCAATCTATCTTAGTTGAATGTTGCTAATGTTAAACAATTTGTGACTTTTAAAGTTTGTTATCGATAATTAATGCCATTTTGAAAGTACTCTATGCTTCTGGATCATAATAATGCTAAGGTTTTTATCATTAACATGCTTAGCTACCAAATCTTCGTAATAGCTGAATAATCAAGATAGCTACGGTCGCGCTAATAAGTCTTGTCTCTGCTGTCATTTAGTTTGGCTCGCTCTGTGCTGTATTAATGTCTGCCAGATGTTGAATTGGGTGGGTAAGTGTAGGAACATGTTTGTATATCTCACTCGAAATTAATAAATAAAGTTAAGATAATGCCGATACCAATTATTGATCAAAACCTACTTGGTGCCGACACATTACTTATTAGCGCCACTGTACATGCAATCGTCTAATGATAGCCAGAATTATGTTTCTAACACCAACCAACTTATGAATTTAAAGAAAGTATACAAAGGAATAATTAAAGTGAGAGAATATACCTTTTTGGAAGCACATTAGAGTAAGATCCTGTGTAGCGGGTAGAACTATTTTTGAGATGCCTATTTACTAAGAAACATTGAACAATATCTTTAACCTAACCAAAACCTAACTTAACTTAGTATATTAGTGGACTATTTATGAATGTAAAACTTAAATATATATTGTAACATTACCAAATTATTGAGGTATAAATAAATGTCCACCCGCTACACAGGATTATACCCTAACTTCACATTTAAACTCAATGAAATCAACAAATACATGTGGCACTCAGAGGACTGGAACCTAGGACACTCACACCGAAATTCCACGCACCTATGCATTACGCACTGGGATAAATATATCTTCTAAATATACACAAATATAATAATAATGCCAACTCAAACAAATTATGGTAAAAATTGAAGACTAGTTATTTTTGTCGTTAGGTTAGGTAAAAGGGCACTCAAAGGACTCGAACCTAGGACACTCGCACCGAAATTCCGCGCACTAATGGATTACGCTATCAAGACAGGTTAGGTTAGGTAAAAAGGCTGTCCGGGGTCAATTCAATGTTTACCCATATTATATACAGTATACTTGGCTGATTGAGATATATTTTAACAATGTATTTTTGTTCTTTTACAGATGTCTTAAATAATGATGGAAACTTCAACCAGATCCTTCAACCAGTCTACCACTACAATCATCACGGCAACAATTAGCCGTATCCTGTAATCCTAACCATCCTTTCCTTCCATCAGTGTCCTCTGTAAAGGGAAGTTTTCACTTTTATTTTTATATATATTTTTTTTTAGTCAAGACCTTCAGTCAAACTTAAATAAAATGCCTCGAAGACCCCCTTCGAGATAATTTCGTACATTTTTCGATAGAAAAATTTACCAGCTGAAATAATAATAATAAGGCCAGTTTCTCATTAATTTCAGGCTCGCTAGCGCTCGCCAGGAACAAAATAGATCGCTATATGGCACAGAAGGTCTTTAGTGTCAAACTAGAAGGTGAATGTCTTAGTCTCAAAATAACCTGGGCTAAGCATGAGGGAGAAAGGGGCCGGAGCAAACTTCCCTTTAATCCCAACCCCCCCCCCCCCCTTCCTTCCATTATCCTTGTCACTACCTAAACCACCTCCCTTCTACTAACATTACGTTAGATAGGCGGCAAATTTAAGGTAAGATTCTATTTTAATACATTTCAGTGTAAATGATATACTTATTGTTTTGCAATAAATTATATATAAATAAATCTGGTATATATTTTTTTTAAATTTGCTATAACTATAATATTTCCAATAACTTAACATAATTTGTTTATAATTAAATATATATATTGAAATATAATATAATTAATCCATGCACTAATCTTTTTCTCCTATAGTCGTTAGCTTCGAATTAGACAAGGTTTCTGGTAGGGATGCTGAGGTGGGGAGGGGGGGGTAGAGGGGGGTAGCTCTAGTTAGTTCAAGGGGTAGGGATAGGTAGGAGTTTGTTCTAGGTTAGTATTGGTTAGGTGTTGCTCTATTCGGTTCGTTAGCAGTCTGTTAGAGGCTTGGGTAGAAGCTTAGTTAGTTAGTTAGATTTACTTAGTATAGGGTTGCAATAGTTTTTCTGTTGGTTGAAATCCGGCCGGTAGAATTCTGGTAGTCTGTTCGTTGGTTGTGAAGGTTGCAGGTTTTCAGATTATGTGGCGGCTTGCAGACCCGATGTGGCGGCTTGCAGATCCGATGTGGCGGCTTGCAGACCCGCTGTGGCCGAATTGCAGACCCGCTGTGGCCGAATTGCAGACCGATGTTGTTGCTGGCAGAACGGCGCTCCTGAAATAATTAAATATTTTATCAACAGGAATGAGCTGGATGGCCCGACGGAGGAACAACGGTGAAATAAGGTATGCCAGAACCCTGTGACTAATGTGATGCTAAATCTTCCCAACAGGTTAGAGATGGGAAGACCGTCGCGATCTAGCCAGACAGCCTGACTCGACCCGACCCGACCCAAGGAATCACGACCACCTTGACTATGGTTGAGATGTAATGTTTTTTTGTTGTTGCAAAAACATATGAATTGATAAAATATTGGCCTAATTGACCACTTGTGAGTTTGAGGCTATAAGGAAGTTTGGGCCGTATACAAAGTTATTAAACAGAAATGCAGTAATGTAATGTAGGTTTTTGATGGATAGAAAGTACGGTGAATTTGGTTTTATGTGTTAAATTTTATATGCAATACAACTCATATTTTAGCGCTTAATTCTGCTAAATGTCTATAAAAAAAAAAAAAAACTCCAACTTCCTTATAGCTTGAAACTCGCAAGTGGTCCATTCCTGAAGCTGTAATATTAATATTGGATTTTTTAACAGATGTGAGGAGAGAGGGGCCCTGTAGCCTACAGTACAGTTGAGGCTCGGCGGAGGGAACACTCTGAAGACCAACTTCAGAAATACAAACGGAGCCTTAACCATCTTCAACAAACTAGGGTAAGAACACATTTTTTTTTTTTTTTGGCCTATACATTCATTAATTCATAAATTCTTAGTTTCCTCGCTAGACATCCATCAAACTTGGAAAAACATCCCCTAGACCCCCCCCCCCCCCCCGTCCTCCCAAGATAAATTTGTAAATTTGTCGGTAGAAAATTTACCGGCCAAAGGCCGCACGGTTCCTCTTTCAGTTACAGGCTCGCTATCGCTCGCCAGAAAAAATAGACACCTAAATGGCACGATAGGTCTTAAAATTTATAACGAAATGGGACGAAAGGTCTTAAAATCGCCAAACAAATGGGCCGAACGTCTACAAATCTCAAAACTAATAGAACTAAACACTAGGGAGAAAGGGGACCAGAAAAAGAGCATCTCCCCTTAATAGGGTTAATGGATAAGGGTTTATTCATTGGTATATATAATATAATTATTTGCTAATTTGTTTCCTCCCTAGACTTCCATCAAGCTTAAAAAACATCTCAAAGATCCCCCTTAGACAAATTTGTAAATTTTTCGGTAGAAAATTGTCCAGGCCGAAGGCCGGTTCCCCCTACATCACAGGCTTGATCACTCGCCAGGAAAATGTCAACTAAATAGCACGAGAGGTCTTGATAACTACGTAAATAGATTGAAAGTTCTTAAAATCGCCAAAGTAATGGGCTGAAAGTCTTAAAATTTGCAAAGTAATGGGGCTAAACATGAAGGGGGACCAGAAAAACGACCAATCTCTCTTTAACAATATTAAAAGTTTAGGTTACCATGTGTATAGTTGTCTCTAAGTTCCCTTAGCCTATCCCATATACTGTATTCATTATATTATGAGCATCTATTTTCTAAAGTTGTGTATTTAGAGTTTGGTTCTCTTTAACAAATTCTGGTGTTCCATATACTGTATTAATACTAAAACATAGGGTTAATTACAAATACCTTATTTGCATTCAGAAATGGTAATCCATCTCATAATTAACTATTCAAAATTAGTTTAATGCCCACAGTTCACTTAGACAACTGCAGAGGTTGAAGTAAGTTTCTAAACGCCCCTGATGGTCACAAAGGTGTTTAAGTATCCCAGAAAGGGGGAAAATCGTGTCCTGTGAGTGAAGATTTATAATATTGTGGAATTTTGTCAGTGGATGGATTATTTTACTAGAAATTAGAAATGTAGGTAGGACAAAACTTATGATAATGTGACTTAAATCACTTCAAACTCCCTGTGTCCAGGCATTTTGGCTCGAACGTCCCTTGATTTTGGCCCTGTCACTCTTTCAACTCTAGGGGAGGCACTCGATACAGGCAGCTCTGCCTTTTGTGTCCCTCATTCACATAGAAAAATTAAAATCTGGAAGGGTCAATAACTGTTGTTGTTCCCCAAGCTGCCTGGCCGAACAGCCCTAAGGCCCCGAGCAAGGCCAAGGCCATAACCGAGCGCCCCACAGAACTCTCCCCGCCGACCACAATAAAGCCTGGGTGACCGAAGCCACTCCATGGCGGGAGCTTGAGGAGGGTGCGGAAACGCCAGGGAAACCAAAGCCCCACCCAGGGCCCTGTGCCCCTCAGCAATTATGAAGAGAAAGTTGAGGGGCAAGGGAAAAATGTGACTATTTGGCTTCCAATCTTGGTAGATTGGGAGGTCAATCCACGTTAGAGACGCAGTCACTTGAGATCTAGAAAATATATAAGTAAAGAACAGTCAGAGTAAGCTATGGGTATGGAAGAGATTGCTGTTCTCACTCTGATAGACCAGCCCATCACCACATGACTAGAACCCAATCCTCTCGGCATCAGCTAGGAAAGGCCCTAGAAATCCGCCTTTGGCGGGGGGGGGGATAGCTCCCCTATTTCAACCCTTTTCGGGGTTGGGCACCCGCCACTAAATTAAAATCTCCCCCCTGCTTAACCCGTTCAGTACCAGGGACAGTCCTTTTCATCCTATTCTGGCAACTATTAGACGATTTTATACAGCTTAGGAAGGACTTCTAGCAATAAGACTTAAAGCTATCTCAACCAACCCTTTTAACTGCCACAGATCCTTCATAAGCTGCATAATATCGTCTAAATACAGCTAGAAATTAATATAACACGTTGTTGGTACTCAAAGGGTTAACAAATTCAGAAGTATACAGATTATGCATAAACTACACTGCAGATCATTTCAACAAAAAAGGTACTAAAATATATAACTTATCACTGCAGGCTTATGTATAGTTACCAAAACCTGAACCTTGGACAATACGATAAAGGACTGACTAGTTGCTCAACATCACGGTTTAAAGAGTTTTTGTTTAGTTTGCTCCCCTAGACTTCCATCAAGTCCCCCTTCGAGATAAATGTGTACATTTTTCGGTAGTAATATGTCCCGGTCGAAGGCAGTTTCTTCCAAAATTACAGGCTTGCTATCGTTCGCGAGGAAAACTTAGTTACTTAAATGGCATGACGGGTCATAAAATTGACAAATTGGGGCAAAAAGTCTTGTAATAGTCAAAACGAAAGTAGACTGTCATAAAATCTCAAAACCAAGCTAAACATTAGGGCGAAGGGGTCCAGAAAAAGGTCTTATTGCAGTGGTGACTAGTTATTAGCGTTATACATCAGGATGTTAACTAATACTAACCTAATGTTTCAGATGTATGATAGACGTCCAGCCTGAGGGGGGACAACAGACGGATGGTGCGACTCGTGGACCAACGGCTCTCCTCAACCACGACTGTAATACGGGTCTGTCACTAAAATGTTTTAATAAGATCTTATGAAAGTCTATGCAATGTAATATTTTGAAGTTTGGTCTACAAACTCAGTTTAAATTAATAAAACTACTAATTTAATAGCTATGGATACTGAATTAATGATTGGTGCCCTTTTGGCCTGAATAATAATTGTCCTGGAGTACACACAGGCGGCTGGTTTCTGTCTTAGTGGACGTAGCCTTTATAACTATCTAAATATTAAACTGTTGTACCTTATCCCCCAAAGTATGATTAATTTTGCTGGCTACAGTTTAAAATATCATTGTAACTGGTCGACGATATCCCATAATCCTAAAATTTTAGTTAGAAATGTTCATCACAATTCTCAAAATGGGATTTGGTGACTTCAGTTCAGTTATTACCATGTCATATTATATGGTAGTTTGAAATGTGTGCATCCTGATTTCGAAGCTAGTTTGTATAACTTTAATTTGTCAAAACTCTTTGGTTAAACTATTATAAGATTATAATAATTATATACTTAACCTACATTGGCCAAAAAATGAACGACAAATTGGCTTAAGTAGGCCAGTTTAGTAATGCCTAAGGAAACTTCAAAATATTCCATAGACTATCATAAGTGGTGGACAGGGTATAGGCAGCAGCTTTATCTAACCAATTAAAGTATTTCGTACAAATGGCAACACTGATTTATATTGATTATCCTGCAACAGATACTTTCCAAACTGAGACTTTAGGAAATGGGTGAATGGTGAAACAGGCTAAATTAACTAGACACGGTTCACTATAGGTAGGCAGAGATATTTAAGTAATAGAGTATATTTAGTAAACATAATTATACATTTAATTTAAATAGTTATTGTATTTAATTCGGTATTTAACTATTGTCGGTATTCAATTTAGGATGGCAACTTAAGTAGAGGCATTAGTTTCAAGCTAAAAGTAGCGTACTGAAGAATTTATCGTAAATTAAGATAAACTTTGTCTTGGACACTTAAATAATATTAGCGGTAGTGAATCAGCTGATGTGGAGAACTTGACAATATAAACCAATAAGTTTAATCATTACAAGGGATTGGAAAAATGGTAAACACAAAAATTGCGGAAAAAGTGGAAAGTAAATTGGGAATTAAATGTTGACTGTAATTAAATTAAGAATAGTTATTGACCTTCAATCGTGTGACTATTTCTTGATCAATGCTACAACCAGATAATTTGTTTAATTAGCTTTGGAAGAACTACTGGAAATGAAAGGGCTAACAAATATTTAAATTAATCTTCTTAATCTGACAGGCCTTTCCTAGGTTGAAGAAAATCTCGAGGTAGCAAAATATAACTCAATTTGGCGTAATTTCATTGAAAGCATTGTTTGATGATCAGGTAACAAATATTTTGGCTTTCACAAGACTATAATTATAGATTGGTTAAGGACCACAAGGAATCAATAGGGTACACATATCTACCCTTAGAATCCAACAGGTCCTTCCTAAACTGAGTAAAATTGTCTAAGAGTAGCCAGAATAAAATAGATAACCGTAGTGACTTTTTTTGTTTTTAATAATGCTACTGACAGGTTTCACTAAGCTCTAGTTATCAGTCCCAAGACCATCGAATTCAAGCTCAAATTCTGACAGGTTATTTCTAAGTTAACTAAAATTATCTGGAGGTAGCAATGATCAAATCGAAATTGTTAAAGTAACCTTGAGTAATTTTTGCCATGGTCATCCTTTAGTGGGTGTTTCTCAGTCTTGAATACATCAACTTAGGTTATGATTGACTTCTACTATAATATTGGTAAATCGAATAGTTGTATATTGATAGCTCTTCACTTGTTTATTACATATACCTTTCTATCTTTAGATGGGTGTGTCATTAACAATATGCTTTCAATGGTTAAATTATTAGTCTTGATAGTGTAATGCATAAATGTGCAGAATTTCGGTGTGAGTATCCTAGGTTAGAGTCCTTGGAGTGTCTCGTGTATTTGTTGATTTCATTGAGTTTAGAAGTAAAGTTGGTTGGTGAACAAAAAATATGAATTACCCTAGTCATACATTCTTTAAATTGTTATATCAGTGTTGCCAAATGTACGAATTTCATTTAGTTCGATCTAGAAAAATGCTGCCAGTTAGTCGAAACCAAAATAGTTCGCCCAAAATCCTGCTCAAATACAGTGCAATTATAAGTTACTAGACACTTTTCTTCATATGCTTCTAGCAGCCTGTGACTAGCAAGATTTGTTTAATGTCATAAGTATCGGCGAACTATTTATATTGACTGTACCCTTGTTAATATTAGTATGTAGTCAATTAGTTCGTATACAGTAAGTTTTATACTAATGAGCAAAACACTGGAGACTAAGAAACTAGTAATCTAATTTAAGATTTACCATACAACTGCATAGTTTCACTTTTGTGACTAATATAACTGAATAAATCTTATTTAACCTGCTGACATGCCACTGCAGATGATTATCATAGACCAGCTTCGAGTAAACTCAATATCGGTATGACCTTGTGTCTAAAGTAACCCCAGATAACCATCTATATATACTCTTCAATCCATGTAACATACTTTGCAAATTTGTCCTTCAATGGCGAACAATATAATAAGAGTGGAATTTCTGTGAGTATCCTAGGTTAGAGTCCTTGGAGTGCCACATGTATTTGTTGATTTCAATAATTGCGTTTAGAAGTAAAGTTGGTAATAATAGGTAAGCCAGGCTTCATATAATGCCAGATACTGTTCCAATTGTCCCTGACGACTACAAACAAGGCATTGATTACAAAATTGTTACCAAGGTCCATGCAAAGTTTGATTTGTTAATGTTAATCCTAGGTGGACTCTGTAAGCTTTTAAATAGTTTTTATGAGCACTTATGCCTCGTCTTAAGCAGTTATCCCCTGTTCCGAACAATTTATCTTCAATAATCAGTCCCCCCATGGCTAAGGACTGAAATTAATTTAGAAGTTGTTGCAATACTTAACGTCAAGCCTACATGCTAGTGATAAATATTAAGAAACTTAAATTGTTGTACTGTAAATTGGATTATTTCCTTAGGACTACTTCAAAGGTATTCAAGCCTATTCGTACAACGGATATAACTTTAGAACTATGGCTCCTGTCTTTAGAATAATAGCAGTCTTAATGCTTTATTTACAAGGTCCATTTGTTTAGGTAAATATTGATAACCGATATTAAGTCTGATAAATTTGTTCTCCAGCTGGCATTGTTTTGTTTGTAGTGTGATCAAATAAATGTTTTCATATATCACATAAATTCTACAAGAAATACAGTTAGAGTATATATAAACTCTTAACTATTATTCTCCAGTGTTTACCTAAAGTCTTTAATAATAGTATTGTCAATAATTGCATTAACAATATGATGAGTAATTTACAGGAACTTGGTATAATTTTAGACTTTACGATCTAATTTAACTAATTATTAAATTTAATTGGTTAATGAATAACAAATTTAATCTGTTCCCAATTAGTTTTCTTAGCCTTCATAATTCCAATAATACAAATCTATACTGTAAATGTAAAGTAAAATTTCAATCATAAAGTTGATGCATATATCAAGGAGTGAATGAAGGGTGGCCTACTTTGTTGAGCACACGGTTTTCTATCTCATTCTATATATTTCCTTTTCTTAGGGGCCTCTTGTTCCCCTTGACTTATTAATGAAGTTAGGTAGACTGACCGACCTGTTTTTTCCACAAAACAATATAGCTTTGCTCACCGAATCGTCGCTGCTGGTTGCTGCAATGGTGCCTCGACTCATGATGCTTTCTCTCGCTCATTCAGTCACCACTGTTGAAGGGCCCATTGATGCTGTGGCAGTCGTTGATGTGTGTCCAATAGTTGCCGTTGATAGAACAACACCGTCGCTTTGCTCTCGTCTGTCCACATCTTGTTTGAATCCCACCTTTCGACCTGAATAAAGTCATATTCAATAACTAGACTAGTCACCATCCGCCAATTTGTGCTCGCACTTAATTACCAACCAACTCAAATGGAATACCTATATCCTCATACTGAATACTCCAGCTCACTCAATATCTCTCCATGTATATTCAACACATAAACATCTTCATAAAGACAGATAATCAATATACCAAACAAATTTTAGTCAAAACAGAAACATTTGTTTGACCAACCATAGCAAGCTCGCTCCTACCTCATTGTTAATTCCTTGTCTGTTGTCGATGTACTGTCTGTTGTCACCCGTTCTGCTGTCGTTGGCCCGTTCTGCTGTGCCTAACCTTTTCTGCTGCATCTGCTTTACTCCTACAGTTTGTCCTTGATACTGTCTGCTCATATCCTATACTTGACACCGACGATTTCTTGACTGCTTCCTGACAATAAAAAATACATTAAAAATATATTCCTGACTTTTCTTGTGTGTTCGGGGGCGTGTTGCAGGGAGGGTATTGATGTACCAGGGAAGGAGGGAGGACAGAATAGATTTAGCCAGAATACAGAATAGAACTAGTGTGCACAATAGAACAGACTAGGGCTGAAGATGAGATTTATCTGGGATGGGGATAGGATGAACTACCAGGGAAGGGAAGGAAAAACTCTTAGCGTAGCGGGTGTGGGATGGTTATATAGGAGACTGAACGAAAAATATTAATATATAAGAAAACTCCAACTCTCCTCCCGAGTCCCCCCCCCCCCCCAGGACGCCCATCCTACCCCTGGTACCCCCCACCCAACCCCTGGGTCCCCCTCAGGCCCCCCCCCCCCTCTACCCCTTCAGGACACTCCCTCTATCCTCTCAGGACCCCCCCCCCCCCTCTATCCTCTCAGGACCCCCCCCCCCTCTACCCCCTCAGGACCCCCCTCCCCCCTCAGGACCACCCCCCTTAGGACCCCCACCTCGACCCCCCCTCCCCCTTTACCCCCCGACCCCCTCCTTGAAACTCCTGTATTTCTGGTGCCTCAATATTTTATTCTTTTTACAGATGTGATGTGTTGCTGTGACCAGACTGAGGACCCTGGACCAATGGAGAACACTACCCATCTATTCAATAAAAAAAAAAAAAAAAAAACATATTTGAATCCTGACTATTTATTCCAACCTGTTGATGTAATCCAATATTGTAGATCAATCTTATATAGTTCTGATAGTTATTCATATTAACTTTGAATGCAAAAAAATTGAATGAATTATTGTAATCCAATATCGCAGAAATGTTAATCTTAATTTTGGAATGAATAGAAAAATTAGTTTTAACAATTACTACTCGCCAATACCCTCGATAAATTTAAAGAAAACTTTACAAATTATTATAAGTACAAATTTGAAATATTGGAATACATTGCCAGATAATAGAAACGGCAAGTTCACGAAACTAACTACAAAATAAAATTTCTGGGTGAGGAGGGATGACTTTCAATACCTAATTTATCCAGATTCTTGGAGAGATCGGTAGGAAGAGCTATAAGAGTTTGGGATAAGCAGGCAAATAGTAATAGTTACATGGGATAGATCATGATGGTTACATTGGTAGATATACACCTGTTACATGGGAAGAATAGATCAGTAGATATATAGTTTAGGAATATATAGCTTAGGTAACCCAGTAATTACATGTATACAATAGCTTCAAATTACATAACACATGATCCTAATAATACTTAAATATATACTGTACATTTCTTAAAATAACTAACAGTTCTATGGGATACGGCCAGTAAAAACGATTATATGGGGATAAGAGCGATTGAATCCTAACTTGCACATGGCTCCAGTCACATGATAACTTTAGTATTTAAATAATTAACTTTGGCATAGGTAATACTTTGATAGACTCCCATGTCATATTGAGAACACCGAACACTACAAACACAAAAAATATTGGAACACGCGAAATCACCAAATGCCAGTCATCACACAAAGTACACTACCAACACCTAATTTCACTGCCAACAGACCTAACTTCACTGCCACTGCCAACACTTCAATAACCCTACCTATTCAACAAATTTCACTGCCAACACATATGCTTCTTTATTGTACATGGCTCCAGTGGCATTTTACCCAAGATTAAATTGGCTAAAACATATACACCACTTTGCCAACACAACGTAATTACCAAGACCACTGAATATTACCAACACACAATCACACTGCCAACATTTAAGTTCAATAATTGTCAACACCTCTGGCAACAATCCACACTTTACTTTGCCAACAGCCTTGCACACATTTAATCGGCATAACACTAACTTGCCTAATTTGACAGTACAATTTTAACACCTAATCATACACAATTAAGTCGCGTAATGAATACACCTACCCTACTTTGATCATGTACTCTGCCAACATCCACAAATCACATTTCCAATACACTTGACCAATTTTGCCAACATCCTTACATAACACTACACATTCACACCACACACTAAAAGACCAAAAACTAATTCTGAAAACGAACCACACATTCACACCACACACTGCAAGACCAAAAACTAATTCTCAAACTAACCTCTCAACCAAAAGTTGCACACTAGTTTCAAAAGTATTAAACACTAATTGATAAGCAGAATAGGTTAGTTGGGCTATAAACTAGAAGTTAGTTAACACAGACTTACCTCATTACTGCCTGGTGGGAGAGAGAGTTAGTCCAGGAACTAGATTGAACCTGAGAAGAATTATGTAAGGACAACACACTTAAGAACATTGAAAAGATTATAAAAGTATTACTTAACAGCTTGGCTATTAAACAAAAGTTAAACTGAAATCCATGATTAAGAATTGTAAAAAATGCTAACTGCATTGCCAATGAAACTCGATATAAGCTTAAAATCCAAAAATATATCTCTGAAAAATTACCGAAAGGGTATTGGAAAATTAATAATTATAAAGATGTACTTAAAGAAAATTACTACATATAAATATTGGGCAAATAATGTGAACCAAAAGTTATACTATGGTCACAAAGCAAAGTTCGGTATAAAGTACTTTAGGTACGTAATATAAAAGCAGAACTTTGTTCATTTGTTATAAGATATATAAAACCAGTAAGGGTAATACAAAAAAAGTATTTAAAGTATATGATTTTTGTAAGATCATATAAAAATGTATGTCAGACTGATCAATAAAATACTAAGTCTATATATACTTTTTAATATCCATTATATTTTTGTTCCTCCTGTTATTTAAAGTTTATATACTGAATGTATGTCTGACTGATCAATAAAATACTAAGTCGATATATTCTTTTTTAATATCCATTATAATTGTTTTGTTATTACTTTAAGTTATTCAATTATAGTTTTTCTAAGTTCTTTTCATATTCAGTATATTTTCTAAGTCCAAATATTGGAACTTAATTTATAATTGAGAACTATTTTTTTCTAAGTTCTTTTCATATTCGGTATATTTTCTCAGTCCTCTTATACAGTATGTGTATAGTTTCATATTTTTTTTATTTTGTTTTCTAAGTCCATATATTGGAATTTTATTTATAATTGAGAACTAGAGTTTTTCTAAGTTCTCTTTTCATTTATTTTTTCTAAGTCCATATATTGGAACTTTATTTATAATTGAGAATTATTTTTCTAAGTTTTTATCAGTTATAAAAGTTATAGCTTATAATATAGTGATCAATAAAAGATAGAAGTTCGTTTATTTTTTTTTATTAAGCAAAGTTCGCGTGACAAAGACGATATATAACAATATTATATCAAGTGAAGTTAATATCAAGTGAAGTTAATAGCAAATACAGAGTTATGAATTCAAGTGATAGAAAGTTACATTTAAGGCAAATACAATTATTATTAAAATTAAAGCAAAGCAAAATATTGAAGCTGAAGGAGGGAACCAACTCGGGGAAGAAGGGGGGACATCATCAAAGCAACAAAACTGTGAAGTAATAAGAAAAATAGCAAAGATTAGAGTAAAGGTAATAAAACCTATCTCATCTGAAAGGGGAAAATAGATTAGCCTAACCTAACACACACCATTCATACCATGCAACTACGACTACATACTACGACTACAAACTACGACTACAAACTACGACTACATACTACGACTACAAACTACGACTACATACTACGACTACATACTACGACTACAACCTAACCTACCCTCCTAAGCTAACCTACACCACCACCACTACGACTACATACTACGACTACAAACTACGACTACATACTACGACTACATACTACGACTACATACTACGACTACATACTACGACTACATACTACGACTACAACCTAACCTACCCTCCTAAGCTAACCTACACCACCACCACTACGACTACATACTACGACTACATACTACGACTACAAACTACGACTACTACAAACAAAACAGGAATATCACTCCCCTTATATGGTAGTGGCGTGGGCAGTTTCTCGCAGCAACCGGCAGAGTCCACAGGCGGCAGAGTACACAGGCAGCAACTCCAATCCTGGAAACAAGAAATAAAACATTAATTTAGGATCTTTAAATAAATACATAAATAAAACTATATTATTCTGCTTATACTGTTCACAACAAGTAGGCAAATACTGATTTTTAATGTTTCCAATTTGAGTATTTTAGTTACAAGAGTTAAGCAAGGAAATACGATGTTAATTATCAAAAAATTATAAGGAAAGAATGAGCAGCTACTGTATATACTTTCTGATTACTTATTATTATGAACAGTATACCAACAAGACAATTTAAATATATTATCATATATTAACCCTTTCAAGATTATGACGAACTTCAACAGTATATTCTGGCTATTAATAGACGATTTTGTAAAGCTTAGAAGGATATATAAAAGTAAGAGGGCTAATCGAGATATTCTTTACGCTTTAAATAACCACAGATCCTTCCTAAGCTGTATACAATCGCTTAATGATAGCCAGAATAAAGTATCAAAATGCGTCATAATCCTGGAGGAGCTAATAGTATAGTAAGGGCATCAGTAACTTACCCCAGACAGTTGGTAGGTTGTGGTGTGTTGGTAGTTCAGTGATGGTGTTGGTAGCTTCTGGTGTGTTGGTAGTTCAGTGATGGTGTTGGTAGTTTCTGGTGTGTTGGTAGATCAGTGATGGTGTTGGTAGCTTCTGGCAGAGTCCATAGTTCGGTGGGGGAGGTCAGGCGTAAACACCAGCTCAAATCCTGAAAAAGGTCAGAAAAAAAGGAATATGAGACTAAGGAATATTTACACAGTACGGGATAGGAATATAATATTTACGCATTAAGTACCGGTGACGTTTTTCTCATATTTTGGCAACTATTAGATTATCTTATTCAGCTTAAAAAGGACGTATACCAATTAAAAGGCTACAGACTATCTCAATCAATCCCTTTAGCTACTATATATAGACAATATTATTCAGCTTAAAAAGGACGTATACCAATTAATAGGCTACAGACTATCTCAATTAATCCATTTAGTTACCGGTACCATATATCCTTCATAAACTTAAGAAAATCGTCTTAATGCAGCTGACGTAATAACAAAAATATATCATCGGTATTGCTAGGGTTAACGCTACACCTTTCTAACCTAACTTCCTCATATCTAGTCCCTGTTTCTCTTCAACTGACGGTAAATTTCAAAGTTCCCATCAAGATTTCTCAGTTACTTTGAAGATTTTGTAGTGAAATATGGTGCTAATTATATAAACTTGGTCATAATAGGATGCAGAGACATAGTGGCTTCATATTTTTCCATTTAGTATCGATAAATTAGCTGCTAAGGGATTCAATTTACCGTCAGACAAAATTAAACAGATTATAGAAACTCCCACGTGATTAACCCCTTGAGGATTATGACCAAGTTTTGCCAGTTTATTCTGGCTATCAGACGATTTTATTCAGGTTAGGAAGGGTCTATGGAAGTTAGAGGGTAAATTGAGGCAGTATTTACCATCATAATTCCCATAGATCTTTCCTAAACTGTATAAAATCGACTAATGATAGCCAAAATGCACCACAATCATCAAAGGGTTAATAATCGATTAGAATATTCGACTAAGAAATATTTACAGGTACATAATATTCAACATAATATAAAATACTTTACTGTAAAGTACGGATCATAAAAATAATTAATTCAAATATTTAAGTGATAAACTATAAAATATTGACAAAGTGCGGGATATGTTGACAGTACAAAGAACCGAGTTGCATTTAAACGTCTCTACTGAACTGGGTTGTATAGAAAACGGTAGTGCGCGCGTTGGTCCTGGGGCTGGCTGGCTGCCTGAGTCGCCCAAAAACGCCTAAAACGCCCGAAATGACCACGTCCAAAATAACGCTACAGCATTCTAACCTACACCAATCGATTTACTGCAACATTTTAGACACAGCATTCTAACCTACACCAATCGATTTACTGCAACATTTTAGACTTTCTTTATACTTTTTTCTTTGCTGGACTGGTGTTAGATTTTCCAAATTCGCCTTCCCTGAGCCAAGAATCGAAATTTTCAGTCACAAATTTGAAAGTCCAGTAACTTTTGTAATTTTCGAGTTAGAATGTTGAGACTTTGATAATAGGTTGTTCGATTTATTTCTAGAAATGAACTTTTTCAGATTTTTCAATTTTTGTATTTTAAGAAAGTTATGAATATATTAGTGCCGCTTTATTCATAAAACGTGAATTATAAGTAAATGTGGTTGAAATTAGTGGTTTATTCACACTAATATGAACTCAATTATATATTCCGTTCCATATAAACACTTACAAATTAATTCAATATAATAATAACCGAGTAAAGTAGATATTGTGGGACTTGGTGATCCACGCGCTCTGGCCCAGTCTGTCAGCCTGGCCCAAGTCCAGCCTAGAACGTCCCAAAACGCCCGAATTTACTACGCCCAAACTTAATGCTACACCTTTCTAACCTACACCAATCGATTTACCACATCATTTTAGACTACCTTCTCTACTTTTTAATTTTATGGACTTGTGTCAGTTTCTCCAAATTCGCCTTCCCTGAGCCAAGAATCAAAATTTTCAGTCACAAATTTTTAAGTCCATTTGTAACTAAGTACTGGTAATTGGTAACATTATTTTGTATTTACGCAATGTGCTACTTATTTATGCATTCTGTCTCAGATTTATCTATAACAAACGAAAAACGTAATATAAAAAATGAATGTAGTATTAAAGTACTGACTATCCACGCACTTTAAACCTTGATTTTTCAAGTTAATGTGTGTGATTATCTATTTATCAACTCTGCGCAAGTTAAGAGGGTTGAGATAGTCTTTTACCTCAATAATTCCAACAGATCCTTCCTAAGCTGTATAAAATCGTCTCTTGATAGCCAGAAAAACTGCTAAAATGCGTCATAACCTTCAAAGGGTTAAATTTGATTTAGCCTTATACCAAGGGATCAATAATTTACCTTGGGTTAGTTGTGGTAGTGGTGGTCGTAGTGGTGGAGATCGTACTAGTGGTAGTTGTGGTCGTGATGTTCTGCTGGTATTTGTTGTGGTAGTGGTGGTTGTTCAGGTAGTGGTGGTGGTTGTTGTGGTGGTAGTGGTGGTAGATATCGTACAAGTGGTAGTTGAGGTGGTGGTGGTTGTGGTATAGATGGCACTGGTACTAGTTTCGGTAGAGATGTTTATTTCATTTGATTTTTGTTTTCTCTTAACTGTAATGGTGGTAGTCGCCGAGGTAGTAGAAGTAGTGGCTGTAGTTGTGGTAGCTGATATGGTGGTAGCCGTGGTAGTAGTAGTAGCTGTGGTGGTAGTAGTAGTGGTGGTGGTAGACATAGTTGTGGTAGCTGTGGTGGTAGCCGTGGTGGAAATAGTAGTGGTGGTTATAGTGGTAACCATTTTCGTGGTGGTAGTAGTTGAGGTGATTGTAGTGGTAGTGGCGGTAATTGTGGTAGCTGTAGTGGTTTTAATGGGGGTGGTAGTTGTGGCAGCCGTGGTAGTAGTAGTGATGGTAGTTGTGGTATCTGGTTGTAGTCGTGGTAGCTGTGGTTGTAGTCGTGGTAGCTGTGGTTGTAGTCGTGGTAGCTGTGGTTGTAGTCGTGGTAGCTGTGGTTGTAGTCGTGGTAGCTGTGGTTGTAGTCGTGGTAGCTGTGGTTGTAGTCGTGGTAGCTGTGGTGGTAGTTGTGGTACCTGTGGTGGTAGTCGTAATATTGGTGATCTTCTTTCGGCTGTTTCTCTTTGGGGTCGCCACAGCAGATCACTCGCCTCCATCTCACTCTGTCCCCTGCTATCACACCAACCTCCCGCATGTCCTCCCTCACTGCATCCATCAACCCCCTCTTTGGCTTACCTCTTTTAGTTGTGCCTGGTGGCTCCATCCCAAGCATCCTTCTCCCAACATACTCCACATCCTTCCTCTGCACATGTCCAAACCACCTCACGGCTCAATCTCGCCTCTCTCGCTTTTCCCCGAGCCGTCATACATGCGTTGTCCCTCTAATATGCTAATTTCTAATTATGTCCATCCTTGTCACTCCCAAAGAAAATCGCAGCATCTTCAACTCTGCTACCTCCAACTCTGCCTCCCGTCTTTTTTGCCCATGCCACCGTCTCCATACCGTACAACATAGCTGGTCTCACTACCGTCTTGTATACTTTCGCTTTCACTTTTGCAGAAACCCTTCTATAGCAGATCACTCCTGTCACCCTTATCAACCCACTCCTCCCTGCCTGCATCGTAGTGTTTGTGGTATGGTAGTAATGGTAGCAGTGGTGGTATCGGTGTTGGTAGTAGTCGTGGCAGCTGTGGTTGTAGTCGTGGTGGTGGTAGTCGTTTAGTTGTGGTAGCAGTAGTAGTAGTTGTGGTAGCCGTGGTGGTGGTAGCTGTGGTGGTAGCAGTGTTGGCAGTAGTCGTACTGGTGGTGGTAGCGTTGGCAGTTAATAGGTAAGCACCAAAACCCACACATTCTGGAAGGAAGAATTTAAATCATTAGTATTATAGTCAGATTTCGAATAAAGTAAACATTAATTAAATTAGCATCATGTATCGTTGGTCAAGACTACACTGCGTACAATAGTGGGAATGAAAAGAATACAATTAAAGTGTCCATAATAATCTAACCATTTAAAGATTGACATGGTAAAGGAAAGAATAAAGTATTAAAGTAAAGAAAGGAATACAGTAAAGAAATTAATAAAGAATAAATAGTTCCTAATAATCTAACCATTTCAAGTTATACTAATGGAAATATAAGCTAGAAAGGTAAATCACCATCAGTATACTCAAATTATTGTATATACCTCTTCCATACCCTTGAATGTTTAACCCTTTGAAGATTAACTCTTTCACGCGTTTATGACGCAGAGGTTGCCAGATTAGCAATAAGAAATAGAGTTCTCTCACTCCTATAATTACCTCTCCAAAATTAGTTTTCTGCCCACAGCTAACTCAAAGACAACTGCAGAGGTTGAAGTAACTAAACTAAAGGTTTCTAAATACCCCTGAAGGTAACAAAGGATTTAAAGTATCCCTAATAGGCTCAACATCGCGTCATAAGCGTTAAAGGGTTAAGACGCAGTTTGACAATTTATTTTGGCTATCAATAGACGATTTTATACAATTTAAGAAGTATCTGTGGGATTTTTTTTTGTTCATGTGAATGAGGGAGACAAAAGGCAGAACTGCCTGTAGCGAGTGCCTCCCCCATAGTTGAAAGAGTGTCAGGGCCAAAGTCAAGGGAATTTCGAGCCAAAATGCCTGGACACACGGAGTTTGAAGTAATTTAAGTCATAGGGGGAGGGAAAGTGATTCTGTGAGAGCGTTCCAGGACTCAGTTGCTGAATAGAAAGAGTAACGTTTCACTCTTGGGTTGGAGAGTTGCACAGAGTAGGGGTGGGATTGTGTTGTATGACAGGTACCACGTACCCTACGTAGAGGAGGTGGTATACATTGGGAGAGCTCTGAGGAACACTGTTTATTGTAGTAGCGATAGCATAGCGAGCGATGCAACATTGCAGCAAAGAGAGAGAGATTGCGGAGAGTTGGTGAGTGGACGGGAGTTAAGGATACAAAAGGCCTTCCTTTCTACTTTGTCTAGGAGTGAGGTATGAGAGGATCCTCCTCACACATGTGAACAATACTCAATACAAGGACGCACTGTGCCCCTGTACAGAGCAAGAAGCTGCACAGGGGTAAAGAAAAAAAGGCTAAGGCACCTCAATTAACCCTCTGACTTTAATATACCCTTCCTAATGTGAATAAAATCGTCTAATAAAAGCTAGAAAACAGAAGAGAAATGCGTCATCGTATCGTCTAAGTCCCAAGGGTTAAGAGTGTACGGTACATCAATACAGTGATAAAGTCTACGGTCCATACACATACCCCATCAGTGTCAATGGTAATTACTATAGTTATATCGCATTCCTAGCCAGTCAATATGGTATGCAACTAGTTGTAATAACAATGAGGATTACTAGAACATTATTACAGTACTATCATTGCAATTAAATAAAAAAAAATAGTGTAATATATTACAGAAACTTATTTCCTTTTCAGTATCGAGGGGGGAGGGTCAGTGATGGATATAAAGGGAGGGTGAGGGATGGACGTAGAGGAAGGGAGGGAGAGTGAGGGATGGATGCAGAGGGAGGGATGGACGGAGGTTGAGGGAGGGGGATGGAGGGAGGGGGATGGACGGAGAGTGAGGGAGGAAGGGGGGTGAATGCAGTGTCGAGGGAGGGTGGGAGGAAGGGGGTGAATGCAGTGGGGAGAGAGGGAGGAAGGGGGTGAATGTAGTTGGGAGGAATGGGGTGAATGCAGTGGAGAGGGAGGGAGGAAGGGGGGTGAATGCAGTGGGGAGGGAAGGAGGTGAATGTAGTGGGGAGGGAGGGAGGAAGGGGGCTGAATGTAGTGGGGAGGGAGGGGGGTGAATGTAGTGGGGAGGGAGGGGGGTGAATGTAGTGGGGAGGGAGGAAGGAAGGGGGTGAATGTAGTGGGGAGGAAGGGGAGGGATATAGTGGGGAGGGATGTAGTGGGGAGGGAAGGAGGAAGGAGAGGGAAGGAGGGGAGAGGGAAGGAGGAAGGGGAGGAATGCAGTGGGAAGAAGGGAGGGAGGGAGGGAGGGCAGGATGGTGGATGGGGCATGAATGGAGTGGGGAGATGAAGTGGGAAAGAGGGTCGGGGATGCAATAAAATAAATGAAAGGGTATTGCACGGGTAAAACAATGGAACAAGTCACTCTGGCCCTTAATTGTACCGACCCTTGTTAGTTTGGTAAACAAATATCACATTTCCCGCGTTTCTGTGGACTGGCGCACTCTTGATTATTTTTTTAACTAGGATCTCCAGTCATTCTATCCCTAATCCTGATCCTGTCCCTGATCATTAACCCCCATGCACAACCCCCGTACATTATGCCGCCCGAGAGAGGTCCTCTGCAAGTCCCACAACGTAAACATAAGCAGTGGGTGGCTTCCCCCGACCCTTTAGGCTGAGGGTTTGGGAAGCCCACCATGCGAGATAATTTTGTCAGAAGCAATAACACCTATTGATTTATACTTTTAGGCTACTCTTGGTTTACAAGCACCAAGTGGTTTGAAGTCGAGTGATTTACTTCAGAACAACACCCTTTACAAAATTGCCTTTTGATCATGGCTGTCTTTATGTGTGACAGAATGACAGTGTTTGTGATTATGTGGAGGAGTTGGTTGCTAGGGCCATTTGTGGATTGCTAGGTTTATTTGAGCGTTACTAGGACTGTGTGGGAGATCTGCGCGCTGTTTGGTGTAGGGAGGAGTTGGTTGCTTGGGCCGTATGTGGGTTGTTTTGGGCCATGTGTTCGTTGCTAGAGACATATGTGCGTTGCTAGGACTGCGTGGGAGACCTGCGCACTGTGTGAGGTGAGGGAGGAGTCGAGATGTTAGTTGCTTGTCACCGCTCTGGTCCAAGGGCGGTTGCCGTTGCTAGGGACATGTTTTGGTTGCTAGGACTGCGTGCTAGACCTGCGCGCTGTGTGTCGTGTGGGGAGGAGCTAATGTGTTGGTTGCTTGTCACTGCTCTGATCCGAGATGCCCCCCATGCCGTGCCGTCCTCTTCCCTTGGGAGGAGCAGTAGACCGCCTGTTTCAATCATGGGGTGTCTGGAGGGCTACTGGCCTTGGATACGCTGTTAACCCTTTCAGTATCGGAAGAAAGTTTTCACTTTCTTGTGCCTAACATTGGACGATTGTCTTCGCGATAAATCTACAGTTATACTACCCCTATTTTGTCGCTATTCTGTTGGTACTAATGGGTTAATATTATTCGTAGTAGACTTAGTATGGTTTGATGATGCGCGGAAATGTATATTTGACTTGAAATAGATACATTGAAGTATTACAAACCTTCGCGAACCCATAAACAGGGAACGTGAGCTGGGTTTAGACCGTCGCGCACCTATAAACAGGGAACGTGAGCTGGGTTTAGACCGTCGGCGAGACAGGATAGTTTTCGGTTAGGTTAAGTTAGGTTAGGCAAATGTTAAAAATACTAAAATGCGACGGTCCTCTGTATTAAACAACACTGAATATCAAATAAAAAATAAAAAACAACAAATTACCTGAAAAACTCTTATCTGGTTGGTGAAAAATTTGTATCAAAATACGAATTTTTTTTCAGTTTCCGCGTCTGCTGAACCATCCAAAAACACGCTAAAAGGTGTGTTTTGAAGGGGGGCGGTGGTGGGGGGTAGTGGGGGAGGGGTAGTATAACTGTAGATTTACCGTATTCGCTTTAGAAGGCCCTCAGAATATCAAAGGAGTTAAGACTATTAACCGTATTCCTAGACATATGGTATGGGTGCCATCCAGCCCATAATGAACGAAGACATTGGCCAATAACTGAGTGCTAATTCTTGAAACAGAACTTGAAATCGCCCAGCTTTTAAAGGCTAACTATTTACCTCGTCCTTTTTTTGTTCACTAAGGAGTAGAGTGTTTCACGGTGGGAAGGTTTAAGGAGTAGAGTGTTTCACGGTGGGAAGGTTTAAGGAGTAGAGTGTTTCACGGTGGGAAGGTTTAAGGAGTAGAGTGTTTCACGGTGGGAAGGTTTAAGGAGTAGAGTGTTTCACGGTGGTGTGACGCATGTCGAGTATGAGCATGCTGTACAGAACGCCCAGTCAGGCCCCACTCTCGCTAGGATCGTCAGGGCAGGAACTTTGGCTGTAGTCTGTGTAGAGTTTCCTAACTCAGTTTATGTGAACCGTTGTACTATAAGTATTATCATTATGTATTTTGTTTTCTTCTAAGTCAACGAGTTCTATTTTATATCATTAGATATAAGTATTGTGTGTGGGACTTATATGTAATGATGAGAGGAGAGAGAGAGAGATATTACGTAACAGGGATCAGTGAGTGCGCCACGCGGGCCGGTAGGCCTAATTCCCTCCTCCCTCCTCCCTTCCTCCCTTTCAGCGCGTGGGAAGTTCTTTGTCGATCCCAGATTGAGAGAGAATATGACGTCATGATTGCCAGTGGGCGGTCCTTAAGTAGTTTGAGATATGCCGCTAGAGGGCCGAGTATAAAAAGAGAGGTTCGTGCCACCAGCCATCAGAACTCATCAGGCAAAGCGACTTCTCATATCCCTTGCAACTATCCATATTCTTCCGACTGATGTGAACTTTCTCTACTCTCTGAACAGCCTATCTTCTGCTCTTCTCGTCCCTGTTTAACCTCCATGACCCCTTTGGTGCAGATTTAGTCAGCCAAAGTATTATCGCTTGAGTTCTCACGAGATAAGTGCCTGTTAGATAGCCTATTTTTGGAAGGGTTAACTAGAATAGGATTGATTGATGTTTGTTGCACTCGTATATGCATTTCCCTGTGTGCGATTATTCATGTTCCTGTTTTCTGCTGGTTTAGGCAATGCTAGACTGGGATAGGGTTTCTGAGTTGTGATTTCCTATGAGTACTAGGTTGCGGTTGAACCAGTACAATTGCAACGGAGACGTGGAACGCCTAGGTGGTCTTTCTGACTGTGTACCGTGGGAGTTTAGCACTGTGTTGCGAGTGAGGGCTTTTGCCTATGCCACCCAACACTGTGTTATCTCATTTGCTTGACTTTGAGAGGATCGCCAGGAGAGAACCAGATACTAGTGATCTGGATCTCTCAAGAGAGCATCCCGTCAATTACCGTAATTTGGCCGCACAGTCTTAAGGACCTCGCTAGGCTACGAGCCGCTTGCTCAGCCATTGTCTCTTAACCTTAGATATCCCAGCTAGACTTTGCTCGACCAGCAGATACAGTATAGTATTGAAGCTTCTCCTTATGTATATTATTGTTTAAGCACTATTGATTTCATGTGTGGCACGCTTAGCTACTTCAGAGATTAGTGGCCCACGAGCACAATCTTAGTAGGCTATTGCCAGTGCATTGTCGGAGTACGTCTTCTTAATGTTTGCCATATCCTATTGCTTATTCTTATAATTCTTCTTATGTCAATTTAAAGCCTTTAATTACCAGTGAGTTATTCATTAAATTGCTGTTCAAAATCCGATACTTACTTCTTATGAGTATTCGAGAAGCATCTAACTTATCAGAAGATTCCTTGCTTGATGCTCGAGGACTATTGTTTAACGTAACGTAATAGTGCCGATCCGAAGTAGAGGGTGGAGGACTTCTTAAGTTCTTAGTTCAAGGGTGGATTACTTCGGCTTCGGCCAACACTATTCTTTAGTGTTGTAGTACTTTCTTCTTTGTTTGATTGTTGACCAGACTAGATAACTCCCGTCTTGCTATTAGTCTGTTGTGTGAAACGCTAGTACCGAGTTCTTGTATACCCCGTTATAGCAGATAGAACTCTGGAGGGTAGTGGCGTTTTTTGTTCGGCTGGCAGTACTCTGGGGTTGGGATCGTGTGTTTCCGTTGTGGCAGCGAGCCATACTCGAGTCCTGTGTAAGAGCCCTAGTGTACCCGAGTGCCCGGTCGTAACAAATGGCGACCTTGCCAGGATTTTGTGAACAGTATAATTTTTTGCAGAGTTGTACAACATTTGTTTGTTCGTACTTTAGCGTACATATTGAAGAATATTTTTTTTTTGTAAGGCAATTAGGAGAGCATTTAAGAGACTCCAGTTAATTTAGTAATTAGTGCTTGCATAAGGGAGTTTAACACTTTTGTCTCGAGAATTTTTTGGTGAACTTCAGTATGTCGTGCCCTAGTACTGACGAGGAGCGAGAGATGCTAAGTGAGGAGGTGCCGTTAGTAACTAGTGAGGAGGATGCTAGACTTTTTGTGAGTAAGCAGTACCATGTGACGGAGGAGAGGCTGACTGGGGTGGATCTTTATGGCTTGCACCTGATAGCCAAGGTTTTGGGCAAATCCAATGTAGTAGGGATGTCCAAGGGGGAGCTGATTTCCTGGGTGTTGCGTGGGCGACATGGGGTTTCGGAGGAGAGGGCGTTTGGGGGGGTTCCTCCCCAGATCCCCTCTCACTCGACTCCCACAGTGCCGTCCACTCAGTTGCCGGAGGTTAGCACTCTCCCACAGAGGGATGAGCATTGGAAGATTGGAGTGCCCTCGGGCGGTGCGTATGGTGGTTCCCCAGTTCTTGCCCCCCCTCCTTCAGTAGTGGCAGCTCCCTCTTCCGGCCTGTCTCCTGATATGATATTTAAACTCGAGCTTGCTAAAATTGAGTCTAGGAGGCATGAGAAGGAGATGGAGGCTGAGTCTAGGAGGTATGCAATCGAGGCTGAGTCTAGGAAGTATGCGATTGAGGCTGAGTCTAGGAAGCAGGAGAATGAGACTAGGAGGCACGAGGATGAGACTAGGAGGCACGAGGCTGAGCTTAGATACGACTCCGAGAAATATTGTGCTCAGATAGACTTAGATAAGACTCGTGCAGAGTCGACAGGGATTCGGATGGGCCGTGAGGGCCAAGTAAGAGAACAGTCCTTGTCCCACTTAGTCAAGTTGGTGCCGGCATTTAGTGAAACTGAAGTCACAGAATTTTTTAATCGTTTTGAGAAGAAGTGTAGGGAGCATAATTGGCCTGAAGAGAAGTGGGCAGCTCTGGTCTCCTCAAGACTTACGGGTAAGGGTCTGAAGGCTTATGATGCACTGCCTTTAGAGTCTTGCATTGACTACCCAGTATTGAAGAGAGCTGTCCTACGGGCATACGAGTTGCAACCAGAAACATATCGATTGAAGTTTCGGGGTGTTACGAAGACTAGGGAGGCGACCTTTCTTGAACATGCCCGGGACTTAAAAGATGCACTTGCTAACTGGACACGTTCTGAGAAAGCTGAGACGGCCGAACAGTTGACTGAGCTGTTTCTGCTCGAGCAGTTTTATAAGTGTACTGGTGCAGATATGACTTTAACTATTAAAGAAAAGAACCCTAAAACTCTACAGGAGGCAGCTGAGATGGCTGACCTCCGGCTATCACTAATTCGTGGGTGCGGGTCTGCCCAGCGTAGTGAGGCAGGTAACAAGGGGCGTGACGCCCCACCCCCCCGAGTTGGTGATATACATTATGCAAACAAGTACAAGAGCTATGATACCAAGACTGACCACAAGACTAGCACCGTCCCATTTAAGAAGGGGCCGGGCCCTTCCCAGTACCAAGGGAAGCCCAGAGGGGAGTTGGAGTGTTATCATTGTCATGAAAAGGGGCACTTTGCAAGAGTCTGTCCTAGCAAACCACCTACAGCAGCTGTGTCTTTGGCCTGCAACATTGGTGTGTCTCCGAAGTCTTCTGAGTTTGCCCGGGGCAGTTCGTCAGAGGCTGAGGCACAGCCAATGCAGAAGCACCTGGGAGGCTCGAACCCTGCTCAGGATGTTTTTTGCGACCATAGAGGACGGGGTTGCGTGATGTGGGCGGGGCGCAAGCATGGAGTAGAGGTCTTGCGTGATACAGGTGCTTTCCAGACTCTGATGAATAACTTGACTGGCTACCCTATAAATGTGGCTCGGGTGGTAGTGGTGCAGGGTATTAATGCAACTCGGTCATACCCGCTGGTGCGGTTGGAGTTGGAGGTGGATGGTGTGACACGTGAATTGGATGTCGGGATTGTGGAGAAACTGCCAGTGGAGGGCGTCGACCTTCTTCTCGGCAACGACTTTGCAATGCCCGCTTCTGAGGTTCTACCCTTAGTCGTTGCCGAGAGGCCGGCCGACGTGAGTAGGGAAGAGCGAGAGTGGGTCGAGCGGTGCCAGGCACAACCAATGGCGTGTGCTGTCACCCGAGCTCGGGCAGCTAAAGTGTCACAGCCTAGTCCTCCGTCTTCAGACCAGCAGAGGAACGATCAACAGGAGGAGGCTAAAGCTGGAGTTGGTTTTAAGAGTTTTGACTCGGCGGCTCTCCTGGGTGATTCAGTATTAGCACCATTACTTAGTTCTGGAGTAGCCCCTGGGCCTGTCATCGAGAGTGACGAGGCTGGGCATGACGAGTCTCCACGACAGCAACGTTATGAACATCGAGAGAGACAGAGGGAGCAGCTCAGTATCGGGGAGGGTCATGCATTGCTCCGGGAGCAGTTAGATCGCTTGGCACCCTCAGATATACGTCGGTTGCAGCTGGAGGACCCTGAGCTCCAAACGTGTGCTAATGGAGCTGTGGAGCTCGACGAGGACGGTGATGCACAGCCGGGAGATTTTTTTTATTTAGATGGCATCCTGTATCGGCGTTTTCAAGACCCTAACCGTAGCTGGAAAAAGGGGTCCGGGGTAGTGGACCAGTTGATGGTGCCGCGGGAGTGCAGGGATAGCCTACTGAGTTTGGCGCATGACACACCGCTGGCAGGACATTTGGGGGTAAGAAAAACGGTGGCGGCTTTGGGGAAGTTGTTTTGGTGGCCGGGGATGAAGTCTCATGTGCAGTCCTGGATAAACTCATGTGATATTTGTCAACGGGTCGGGAAACCAAACCAAGTTATTCCTAAAGCTCCGTTGCACCCTATTCCTGTAATTGGGCCACCTTTTAGTAAGATTGTTGTTGACATGGTTGGTCCCCTCCCTCCCACAAAGGCTGGTAATAAATTTTTGTTAACCATCATGGATGTTGCCACTAGATACCCCGATGCATACCCCATGAAAAACGGCATGGCTAAGACGGTAGTCAGTAACTTGTTGTGGTACTTTTCAAGGTACGGGTACCCGGAGGAGATTCAGTCTGATCAGGGGTCCAATTTCACCTCCAATCTCTTTAAGCAAACAATGCAACAGCATGGAATACGGGCGGTGGTATCGTCAGCGTATCACCCTGAGAGCCAAGGGGTGCTTGAGCGGTGGCATGCCACCCTTAAAAGCATGCTCAGGTGTTATTGTGCTGATAACGGAAGAGATTGGGATCTTGGATTGCCGTATGTACTGTTTGCTGCTCGGGAAGTGCCTGGTGAGAGCCTGGGATTTAGTCCAAACGAGCTGATTTTTGGACACCGAGTCAGGGGCCCCCTTAATATGCTGCGGGAAATTTGGGAAGGAACTGTGCCGCCTTGTTCCTTGTTGAAGTATGTGTTTGAAAGCCGTGAGCGCATGCTTAAGAGTCTGGAGATGGCAGGTCGGAATTTAACAGGGTCACAAGCTTTAATGAAGGACAGGTATGATCGCAAAGTGAAGCTCCGGGAGTTCATTGTGGGACAGGAGGTGTTGATTTTGTTGCCTTTGGTGGGTAACCCCTTGTCGGCGAAGTATACTGGACCCTATAAAATTGTGGAGAAAATTTCGGACCTAGATTACCTTGTTGCCACTCCAGACAGGAGGAAGAAGAATCAGTTATGTCACGTGAACCTGATAAAAGAGTATGTGAGGCGCCCCTCTGAGCCTCTCACTGTCCCTGTGTTGGCTTGTTGCGGCCGTGGTGGAGAAGGAGAGGGGGACAGTCAAGCTTCAGAGGAGGATAGCTGGGATCACCATGTTTCAGCGGATCAGTGGGCGGGGAACTCGAGCCTAAGGGCTGACGAGGCTATAGCCCATTTGCCTGAGCCGCAATTTGAAGCTATCCGTCAGTTGCTCGGTTTATACCCCACTGTATTCGCTGAACATCCAGGCCTCACTACTCAGGCTATGCATGATGTTGACGTGGGGCACCATCTACCCTTTAAGTCAATCCCATACCGTGTGCCCCCCATAAAACTACCCGCTCTGAGGGATGAGTTGGAGTATATGCTCGGTAGGGGGTTGATAGAGAAAGGTACCGTTAAATGGACTTCCCCCGTAACACTGCAGCCTAAACCAGATGGCAAGGTACGCTTCTGTATTGATTTCCGTAGGCTAAACGGTTTGACTCCAACTAACCCATATCCTCTTCCTCGGGTTGATGATAGTGTTGATAAAATTGGTAATGCTCGGTTTTTGTCTAAAGTTGATTTAGTAAAAGGTTACTGGCAAGTACCTTTGTCCGAGCGTGCTAAAGAGGTATGTGGTTTTGTTGTGGACGGGAGTACCTACCAGTGCAATGTTGTGCCTGACGGACTTAAGAATGCACCAGCAACGTGTCAGAGCCTGATGAATGAAAGTGAAAAGGACAATGATGCGCTGGGGCATTTCGAGATCTATGTTCCAGCCTATGGTCCGGTCGGTGTAGTTTACCCAGATCATTACCCTCTCGAGATCTTGGACCAGTTTCACAATCGGAATATGAGGCTGACCAGGTGGTCACTAAGGTTATTGGTATATAACCTGGACATAAGCCATATTGCCGGTTGTGACAACGAGGTTGCATGTGGTCGTTCAGGGGTATATGATCCTGGGTAGATTGACACACGGGTAGCCTCCTGCTTTGGTTTGAGTAGTATTTTGCGCTTGGTGCTTGTTGGCTCGAGGTTGTAGCCCAGCGTATTGGGTCGTAAAGCAGGAGTTGAGCGTTTGGTATAGAAGAAAAATAGGCTGCCCTTATAGTGCAGCCGGAAAAAAACATATTAAAATATAAAAATCATATAAAAACTCTTTCTTTTTGATGAAGATAATTGTATAAGTTCGTCATAGCCTATAGTGTTTGAGTAGTCCACGAACTATCAAACGGCTGAGCTGCTGTAAGCTCGCTCTGGGAGCATGATATTATGTCTTTTACTATTGTTGGGAGGAGTTATGAAATGTGAATTTTTTTTTTATATAAGATGTGTTTTAGTGATAAACTCAGCGTTGTTTTAGTGCCATGCGGTCGCTGGGTGTGAGGGGTTTGATGGGGTTCTGTATATCAGATTTTAGCTCAGGGTTGAGCAAGTAAAATCTTGGGGGAGGTGTGACGCATGTCGAGTATGAGCATGCTGTACAGAACGCCCAGTCAGGCCCCACTCTCGCTAGGATCGTCAGGGCAGGAACTTTGGCTGTAGTCTGTGTAGAGTTTCCTAACTCAGTTTATGTGAACCGTTGTACTATAAGTATTATCATTATGTATTTTGTTTTCTTCTAAGTCAACGAGTTCTATTTTATATCATTAGATATAAGTATTGTGTGTGGGACTTATATGTAATGATGAGAGGAGAGAGAGAGAGATATTACGTAACAGGGATCAGTGAGTGCGCCACGCGGGCCGGTAGGCCTAATTCCCTCCTCCCTCCTCCCTTCCTCCCTTTCAGCGCGTGGGAAGTTCTTTGTCGATCCCAGATTGAGAGAGAATATGACGTCATGATTGCCAGTGGGCGGTCCTTAAGTAGTTTGAGATATGCCGCTAGAGGGCCGAGTATAAAAAGAGAGGTTCGTGCCACCAGCCATCAGAACTCATCAGGCAAAGCGACTTCTCATATCCCTTGCAACTATCCATATTCTTCCGACTGATGTGAACTTTCTCTACTCTCTGAACAGCCTATCTTCTGCTCTTCTCGTCCCTGTTTAACCTCCATGACCCCTTTGGTGCAGATTTAGTCAGCCAAAGTATTATCGCTTGAGTTCTCACGAGATAAGTGCCTGTTAGATAGCCTATTTTTGGAAGGGTTAACTAGAATAGGATTGATTGATGTTTGTTGCACTCGTATATGCATTTCCCTGTGTGCGATTATTCATGTTCCTGTTTTCTGCTGGTTTAGGCAATGCTAGACTGGGATAGGGTTTCTGAGTTGTGATTTCCTATGAGTACTAGGTTGCGGTTGAACCAGTACAATTGCAACGGAGACGTGGAACGCCTAGGTGGTCTTTCTGACTGTGTACCGTGGGAGTTTAGCACTGTGTTGCGAGTGAGGGCTTTTGCCTATGCCACCCAACACTGTGTTATCTCATTTGCTTGACTTTGAGAGGATCGCCAGGAGAGAACCAGATACTAGTGATCTGGATCTCTCAAGAGAGCATCCCGTCAATTACCGTAATTTGGCCGCACAGTCTTAAGGACCTCGCTAGGCTACGAGCCGCTTGCTCAGCCATTGTCTCTTAACCTTAGATATCCCAGCTAGACTTTGCTCGACCAGCAGATACAGTATAGTATTGAAGCTTCTCCTTATGTATATTATTGTTTAAGCACTATTGATTTCATGTGTGGCACGCTTAGCTACTTCAGAGATTAGTGGCCCACGAGCACAATCTTAGTAGGCTATTGCCAGTGCATTGTCGGAGTACGTCTTCTTAATGTTTGCCATATCCTATTGCTTATTCTTATAATTCTTCTTATGTCAATTTAAAGCCTTTAATTACCAGTGAGTTATTCATTAAATTGCTGTTCAAAATCCGATACTTACTTCTTATGAGTATTCGAGAAGCATCTAACTTATCAGAAGATTCCTTGCTTGATGCTCGAGGACTATTGTTTAACGTAACGTAATAGTGCCGATCCGAAGTAGAGGGTGGAGGACTTCTTAAGTTCTTAGTTCAAGGGTGGATTACTTCGGCTTCGGCCAACACTATTCTTTAGTGTTGTAGTACTTTCTTCTTTGTTTGATTGTTGACCAGACTAGATAACTCCCGTCTTGCTATTAGTCTGTTGTGTGAAACGCTAGTACCGAGTTCTTGTATACCCCGTTATAGCAGATAGAACTCTGGAGGGTAGTGGCGTTTTTTGTTCGGCTGGCAGTACTCTGGGGTTGGGATCGTGTGTTTCCGTTGTGGCAGCGAGCCATACTCGAGTCCTGTGTAAGAGCCCTAGTGTACCCGAGTGCCCGGTCGTAACAGTGGGAAGGTTTAAGGAGTAGAGTGTTTCACGGTGGGAAGGTTTAAGGAGTAGAGTGTTTCACGGTGGGAAGGTTTAAGAATACGGCTGTAAGTCTCAAATTCAATTAAGGGGAGATGGTTCACTTTTTAGTCGATTTTTTAAAATGTATTAATTATTTTTCTAGTTTCCTCCCTAGACCGACATCAAACTTAAAAAACACACTTATTAGATACCCCTTCTAGATTAATGTGTGCATTTTTCGGTAGAAAAATGTCCCGGCCAGAGGCCGGTTCTTCCAAAATTACAGGCTCAATATCACCGGCCTCCCTGTATACAAAAAAAACATGGATGTAATATAAGAAAGATATAGTCGAATTTATTTAGTTTAGTTAGGAATTGTGGGAGTCACGAGAGTTAAGGAGAGATGGGTCGTTTTTCTAAATCCCCTTCTCCCTCATGTTTAGCCCCATTAGTTTTCAGATATTAAGATGTTTGCCCCATTAGTTTGTCGATTTTAAGACCTTCCGCCCCATTTCCGTGTCATTATTAAGACCTTTCGTGCTCTTTAGGTGTCGATTTTTTTTTCCTGGCGGATACATAAGAACATAAGAAAATGGAAGTCTGCAAAAAGCCGATCGGCCCACATAAGGCAGATCCCTGTGGGCCGATCGGCTTTTTGCAGACTCACATTTTCTTATGTCTTATGTATCCGCCAGGAAAAACAAATCGATACCTAAATAGCACGAAAGGTCTTAATATTGACACGGCAATGGGGCGGAAGGTCTTAAAATCGACAAACTAATGGGGCTAAGCATGAGGGAGAAGGGGATCTAGAAAAACGACCCATCTCCCCTTAACTCTCGTGACTCCCACAATTCCTTCCTAAACTAAATAAATTCGACTATATCTTTCTTATATTACATCCATGTTTGTTTTTGTATACAGGGAGGCCGGTGTGACTAGGGTGGGAGGCCGGGGTGACTAGGGCCGGTAAAACTAGGGGCCCCGGAGTGACATGAAATTGAAAAAAAAATAAAAAAAAAATCATTGGGTAGGCTATACTAAGTGATTTACCCTTTTATCCTTATATTGCCTTTACTTCGTCAATATTTGAGGGAGTAATGCTTGTTTTTTTGTTTTTTTAACTATACATTTCTATCTTTATTATTTGTTTTGTGTCCTCGCTAGACATCCACCAAACTTAAAAAACACACTCCATACTCCATTCAAGCTAGACTTGTAAATTTTTCGGTAGAAAAATATCCCGGCCGAAGGTTGGTTCCTTTTAAAATTACAGGCTCGCTGTTCATTATCGCTTGCCAGGAAATAATCGACACCTAAATGGCACGAAAAGTCTTAAAATGTACAAAGAAATGGGGCGAAAGGTCTCAATATCACCAAACTAACGGAACAACGTCTTAAAATCTCAAAACTAAATATGCTCAACATGAGGGAGAAGGGGGTCCAGAAAAAGCGATTACCTCCCCCCTTAATTATGTTTGGGCATTACCGGTATTCTAAAGGTGCCGCCGCCCGTGAGTGGTCAGAAGTATGAACAATATCTACAATTCTACATGGTATATAGAACAAAGCCTACCCCTACAGTCTAAAGTGTGTGTGTGTGTGTGTGAGATAGAGAGAGAGAGAGAGAGAGAGAGATAGAGAGAGATAGAGAGAGAGAGAGAGAGAGAGAGAGAGAGAGAGAGAGAGAGAGAGAGAGAACGAGAGAGAGAGAGAGAACGAGAGAGAGAGAGAGAACGAGAGAGAGAGAGAGAACGAGAGAAAGTGAGTGAAAGAGAAAGAGCGAGAGAGAGTGAACATAGTGAGAAAGAGGGAAAGAGTGAGAGATAGAGATAGCTAGCACCCGAGAGAGAGAACGAAATAGAGAGAGCTAGCGCCCGAGAGAGCGAGATAAAGAAAGAGAGAGAAAGAGTGAGCCATAAAAAAAAAATATATAGAAAGAGAGAGGAAAGAGCAAGAGAGAGAGAGAGAGAGAGAGAGAGAGAGAGAGAGAGAGGATAGAAAGAGCAAAGATGGATAGAAAGAGCAAAGATGGATAGAAAAGAGAGAAAGAGAGGAAAGAGAGAAAGAGGAAAGAGAGAGAAAGAGAGGAAAGAGAAAGAGGAAAGAGAAAGAGAGGAAAGAGAGAAAGAGAGGAAAGAGAGAGAGCGAGCGAGCGAGCGAGGGCAAAAGAGAGAGCGAGCGAGGGCAGAGAGAGAGCGAGCGAGGGCAAGAGAGAGAGCGAGCGAGGGCAAGAGAGAGAGCGAGCGAGGGCAAGAGAGAGAGCGAGCGAGGGCAAGAGAGAGAGCGAGCGAGGGCGAGAGAGAGCGAGCGAGGGCGAGAGAGAGCGAGCGAGGGCGAGAGAGAGCGAGCGAGGGCGAGAGAGAGCGAGCGAGGGCGAGAGAGAGCGAGCGAGGGCGAGAGAGAGCGAGCGAGGGCGAGAGAGAGCGAGCGAGGGCGAGAGAGAGAGAGCGAGCGAGGGCGAGAGAGAGAGAGCGAGTGAGGGCAAGAGAGAGAGCGAGGGCAAGAGAGAGAGAGAGAGCGAGGGCGAGAGAGAGAGAGAGCGAGGGCAAGAGAGAGAGAGAGCATGCGAGGGCAAGAGAGAGAGAGAGCGAGCGAGGGCGAGAGAGAGCGAGCGAGGGCGAGAGAGAGCGAGCGAGGGCGAGAGAGAGCGAGCGAGGGCGAGAGAGAGCGAGCGAGGGCGAGAGAGAGCGAGCGAGCGAGAGAGAGCGAGCGAGGGCAAGAGAGAGAGAGAGAGAGCATGCGAGGGCAAGAGAGAGAGAGAGCGAGCGAGGGCAAGAGAGAGAGAGAGCGAGCGAGGGCAGAGAGAGAGAGAGAGAGAGAGCGAGGGCAAGAGAGAGAGAGAGCGAGCGAGGGCAAGAGAGAGAGAGAGCGAGCGAGGGCAAGAGAGAGAGAGAGCGAGCGAGGGCAAGAGAGAGAGAGCGAGCGAGGGCAAGAGAGAGAGAGAGCGAGCGAGGGCGAGAGAGAGAGCGAGCGAGGACAAGAGAGAGAGAGAGCGGAGAGCGAGCGAGGGCAAGAGAGAGAGAGAGAGCGAGCGAGGACAAGAGAGAGAGAGCGAGCGAGGGCAAGAGAGAGAGAGAGGGCAGGAGACAGAGAGAGAGAGCGAGCGAGGGCAAGAGAGAGCGAGCGAGGGCAAGAGAGAGAGCGAGCGAGGGCAAGAGAGAGCGAGCGAGGGCAAGAGAGAGAGAGAGCGAGCGAGGGCAAGAGAGAGAGCGAGGTCAAGAGAGAGAGAGAGCGAGCGAGGGCAAGAGAGAGAGAGAGAGAGAGAGAGAGATCGAGGGCAAGAGAGAGAGCGAGCGAGGGCAAGAGAGAGAGAGCGAGCGAGGGCAAGAGAGAGAGAGAGCGAGCGAGGGCAAGAGAGAGAGAGCGAGCGAGGGCAAGAGAGAGAGAGCGAGCGAGGGCAAGAGAGAGAGAGCGAGCGAGGGCAGAGAGAGAGAGCGAGCGAGGGCAAGAGAGAGAGAGCGAGGGGGCAAGAGAGAGAGAGAGAGAGAGAGAGAGAGAGCGAGCGAGGGCGAGAGAGAGAGCGAGCGAGGGCGAGAGAGAGAGCGAGCGAGGGCGAGAGAGAGAGAGAGCGAGGGCGAGAGAGAGCGAGCGAGGGCGAGAGAGAGAGCGAGCGAGGGCGAGAGAGAGAGAGAGCGAGCGAGGGCGAGAGAGAGAGCGAGCGAGGGCGAGAGAGAGAGAGCGAGCGAGGGCGAGAGAGAGATAGAGCGAGCGAGGGCGAGAGAGAGAGAGAGCGAGCGAGGGCAGAGAGAGAGCGAGCGAGGGGGGAGAGAGAGCGAGCGAGCGAGGGCGAGAGAGAGCGAGCGAGCGAGGGCGAGAGAGAGCGAGCGAGCGAGGGCGAGAGAGAGCGAGCGAGCGAGCGAGGGCGAGAGAGAGAGCGAGCGAGGGCGAGAGAGAGAGCGAGCGAGGGCGAGAGAGAGAGCGAGCGAGGGCGAGAGAGAGAGCGAGCGAGGGCGAGAGAGAGAGCGAGAGGGCGAGAGAGAGAGAGGGAGATAGAGAGGGCGCGAGAGAGAGAGGGCGAGAGAGAGGGCGAGAGAGAGAGAGAGGGCGAGAGAGAGAGAGAGAGGCGAGAGAGAGAGAGAGGGCGAGAGAGAGAG
>JBAKBP010009694.1:0-82231 GCA_037953745.1 Lithodes maja
AAGAGTGCATGTATTGTGCCGTTGTACAAGGGGAAGGGAGATCGGCAGGAGTGTTCAAGTTATAGAGGTATTAGTTTATTGTCAGTGGTTGGAAAGCTGTATGGCAGGGTGTTGATAGAGAGGACATTAAAGTGTACGGAAGTTGCAATAGGAGAAGAACAGTGCGGTTTTAGGAGGGGAAGAGGGTGCGTGGATCAGATGTTTGCAGTAAGACAGTTATGCGAGAAGTATTTAGAGAAGCATAAGGAGATATTTTGGGCTTTTATGGACTTGGAAAAAGCGTATGATCGTGTGGACCGTGAAGTAATGTGGAAGGTGTTAAGGATTTATGAAATAGGAGGAAATTTGTTAGAAGCAGTTAAGAGTTTTTATGAAGGGAGCAGAGCATGTGTGAGAGTAGGAAATGGTGAGTTGAGTGAATGGTTTGAGGTAAAGGTAGGTTTGCGACAGGGTTGTGTAATGTCACCATGGCTGTTTAATATGTTTATTGATGGTGTGGTGAGGGAGGTGAAAAGGAGAACTATGGGAAGAGGATTGGGTTTAGTAGGAAAGAATGGTAGAGATTGGGAGTTGAATCAGTTGCTGTTCGCTGATGACACAGCATTGGTGGCGGATTCTGATGAGAAACTGCAGCGGGTAGTCAAAGAGTTTGGTGTGGTTTGTGGAAGGAGGAAACTGAAGGTGAATGTAAATAAAAGTAAAGTAATGGTGTGTAATAGGGTGAATCTAGATGTGAGGCTGGATGGGGAAATATTGGAACAAGTAGAGTGTTTTAACACCTTACGAGCGGCCTATGCGGTTTATTTATATGTACCGCCCAGCGGGGTGTTTTTAGCCAAAATAGGGCTGTTTACGTGATCATTTTCATGCCTAAATAAGACCCAGAACATAAAACAAGTATCTATCCCTGAAAGGGCATAAACAGAGCTTTCGAATGACACCATAACGATCCTTTTATGATGGCTAGTTTTCTTGCAATAACCGTGCAACGCGAGTGCAAAAAGCATGTAATTAGGCACTTTCCCCATACAATTCCGTATATAGCGAGTGAGAGAGGGAGGGAGGAGGTGGGATTCGTGTCAGTAGGTTCGCCGCGGTGGTCTGGAGCAGTCATACGCTCGCTACTCTCCTGCCACCACTTGTCTCTCTCTCTCAGCCACATTACGTGCTGAAATTGCCACACGATATATGTCGAGCGCCGCCACATAGTCCAGCTTTATTTAACTCGACTTATGTTGCGCGCCGCTAATTAAGGGTTAAATATCTAGGAGGAACGATAAGCAGGAGTGGAGGTATGGAAGTGGAGGTAAAACAGAGAGTGTGTGAAGGAAGGAAGGTTTTCGGAGCAATGGGAAGTATGTGGAAGACGAGAAATCTCGGAGTGAAAGTAAAAAGTGCACTGTATCAAGGAATTGTTGTGCCAACAGTGATGTATGGGGCTGAGACATGGGCTCTGAAGAAAAAGGAGAAAAGAGGGCTGGATGTGATGGAGATGAGCTGCTTGAGGAGTATGTGTGGAGTTACTCGTAGAGACAGATTGAGGAATGAAGAGATACGTAGGAGAGTGGGGCAGCAGGAACATTTGTCAGCCAGAGTAGACAGAAGGGTGCTGAGCTGGTATGGTCATGTTGAACGAATGGGAGATGAAAGGCTTACAAAGAGAATATGTGAGTCAGGTACAAGGGGAGATAGAAGGGCAGGAAGACCCCCATTGAGATGGAGAGACTGTGTAAGAAAGGCTTTGGATGATAGAGGAATGACTATAGATCAGGCAGGGGAAGTGGTGGTGGACAGGAGTGAATGGAGAATGCTTGTGAATAGTTGAGTGAACATGTGGTCATTTGGAGTAAGGGGTCGGGCGCCAGTTGGACTAGATAATAGTCCATCAGGCGCCTGGCCCGGGTAGACGATTAATATGAAGGGTGTGCCTGGAAGTGTGGTGGGAGGGCTTGTGGCTTTGGCTCCGCTGCATGTCTGCCTGCCGAGATCGGAACCTCTCCAGGTGGTCAGGGGCCGGGGGAGTGCTGGAGTGACCTTGGTAACCCTGGTCTCTGGGTCTTCTCCTGGGTGACCTGGATGTGTGAGAGTTTGTGTTTTTTATCTGTGTTTATTTTTTGTTTTATGTTGTTTTTGTGTTTTCCCTGTTCTTGCTCTGTCTTGAGTCGGCTACCCCCAAAATGGGGATTGGGCCTGAGCATATAGATAGATAGATAGATAGATCGGTTATTTTCTGCACAAATTATCGTCAGGTGAGGTGGGAGGCAGGGTCGAGTCATTTAGAGACCCTCTAGAAGTGTGAGATCTCCCTCGGGCAGTTCAGATGCTTGCAAGACGTTGCAAAGGGAGGATGTATGTGTCTGCCCCGGCCGACCCAGAATACGACAGGGCGGCAAAAATATGAGCTTTTCACCCCCCAATTGCTATTCCCACTTTTCTTATCACTCTTCAATGTTAATCTGTTCATCAAATAAGTAAAATAAATGCACATGGAGCAGTAATAATGCTTTATATGGTAAATATAATTAATTCTGTCATAATCAAAGGGTAGAAATTACCCGTCCTGGCCACTTTTCACTATCCCATTTTCGCGTTCCACTGTTTTTTTTTTTTTTTTTTTTTTTTTTTTTAAGAGACAATGAACGGAGGAAGGAAAAACACAGATAAAACAAAAAGGTCCATGTGCCTAAAGGCATCCTCCATTCATAAAATGTTTGTAACAACTGGATTTAAACATTTGTAGATTGTAAGTTTGTGGAAAGCAATTCGAGGGAAGTGAATTCCAAAGAGTAGTAGCTCTGGGGATAAATGAATTCTGATAAGCAGAAGTTCTGCATTGTGGAGGAGAAAGTGTAAATTCATGGGCGCTCTCAGCTGCCCTAGTTCTACGGGGAAAGATGTGGAGAGGCGGCACAATTGAAGCAAGTTCCTCGGAACAATTGCTGTGAAAATATCTGTAGAATAATGCAAGGGATGCAACGTTTCTTCGTATGGATAATGTAGGAAGGTCCTGTGTGATTGCAGGGTTATTGATTAATCTAATAGCTTTATTTTGAATTTTGTCCAACTGCCTCAATGCAACCACTCCACTTCCACCCCACAGAGGTGAACAGTAATCCATCTGAGAACGCACATGACTTTTATATATCACGGCCAACTGCTCGTCAGTGAAGAATTCTCGAACTCTGTACAGGAGTCCCAGTTTTTTAGAGGCATTGTGACGCATGTCGAGTATGAGCATGCTGTACAGAACGCCCAGTCAGGCCCCACCCTCGCTAGGATCGTCAGGGCAGGAACTTTGGCTGTAGTCTGTGTAGAGTTTCCTAACTCAGTTTATGTGAACCGTTGTACTATAAGTATTATCATTATGTATTTTGTTTTCTTCTAAGTCAACGAGTTCTATTTTATATCATTAGATATAAGTATTGTGTGTGGGACTTATATACAATGATGAGAGAGAGAGTTATGTAACGACGGCCAGTGAGCGCGCCACGAGGTGTGTAGGCCTCACTCCCTCCTCCCTCCTCCCTTCCTCCCTTTCAGCGCGTGGGAAGTTCTTTGTCGATCCCAGATTGAGAGAGAATATGACGTCATGATTGCCAGTGGGCGGTCCTTAAGTAGTTTGAGATATGCCGCTAGAGGGCCGAGTATAAAAAGAGAGGTTCTTGCCACCATTTCTTCAGAACTCATCAGGCAAAGCGACTTCTCATATCCCTTGCAACTATCCATATTCTTCCGACTGATGTGAACTTTCTCTACTCTCTGAACAGCCTATCTTCTTCCCTTCTCGTCCCTGTTTAACCTCCATGACCCCTTTGGTGCAGATTTAGTCAGCCAAAGTATTATCGCTTGAGTTCTCACGAGATAAGTGCCTGTTAGATAGCCTATTTTTGGAAGGGTTAACTAGAATAGGATTGATTGATGTTTGTTGCACTCGTATATGCATTTCCCTGTGTGCGATTATTCATGTTCCTGTTTTCTGCTGGTTTAGGCAATGCTAGACTGGGATAGGGTTTCTGAGTTGTGATTTCCTATGAGTACTAGGTTGCGGTTGAACCAGTACAATTGCAACGGAGACGTGGAACGCCTAGGTGGTCTTTCTGACTGTGTACCGTGGGAGTTTAGCACTGTGTTGCGAGTGAGGGCTTTTGCCTGTGCCACCCAACACTGTGCTATCTCATTTGCTTGACTTTGAGAGGATCGCCAGGAGAGAACCAGATACTAGTGATCTGGATCTCTCAAGAGAGCATCCCGTCAATTACCGTAATTTGGCCGCACAGTCTTAAGGACCTCGCTAGGCTACGAGCCGCTTGCTCAGCCATTGTCTCTTAACCTTAGATATCCCAGCTAGACTTTGCTCGACCAGCAGATACAGCATAGTATTGAAGCTTCTCCTTATGTATATTATTGTTTAAGCACTATTGATTTCATGTGTGGCACGCTTAGCTACTTCAGAGATTAGTGGCCCACGAGCACAATCTTAGTAGGCTATTGCCAGTGCATTGTCGGAGTACTTCTTCTTAATGTTTGCCATATCCTATTGCTTATTCTTATAATTCTTCTTATGTCAATTTAAAGCCTTTAATTACCAGTGAGTTATTCATTAAATTGCTGTTCAAAATCCGATACTTACTTCTTATGAGTATTCGAGAAGCATCTAACTTATCAGAAGATTCCTTGCTTGATGCTCGAGGACTATTGTTTAACGTAACGTAATAGTGCCGATCCGAAGTAGAGGGTGGAGGACTTCTTAAGTTCTTAGTTCAAGGGTGGATTACTTCGGCTTCGGCCAACACTATTCTTTAGTGTTGTAGTACTTTCTTCTTTGTTTGATTGTTGACCAGACTAGATAACTCCCGTCTTGCTATTAGTCTGTTGTGTGAAACGCTAGTACCGAGTTCTTGTATACCCCGTTATAGCAGATAGAACTCTGGAGGGTAGTGGCGTTTTTTGTTCGGCTGGCAGTACTCTGGGGTTGGGATCGTGTGTTTCCGTTGTGGCAGCGAGCCATACTCGAGTCCTGTGTAAGAGCCCTAGTGTACCCGAGTGCCCGGTCGTAACAAATGGCGACCTTGCTTAGGATTTTGTGAACAGTATAATTTTTTGCAGAGTTGTACAACATTTGTTTGTTGGTACTTTAGCGTACATATTGAAGAATATTTTTTTTTGTAAGGCAATTAGGAGAGCATTTAAGAGACTCCAGTTAATTTAGTAATTAGTGCTTGCATAAGGGAGTTTAACACTTTTGTCTCGAGCATTTTTTGGTGAACTTCAGTATGTCGGGCCCTAGTACTGACGAGGAGCGAGAGATGCTAAGTGAGGAGGTGCCGTTAGTAACTAGTGAGGAGGATGCTAGACTTTTTGTGAGTAAGCAGTACCACGTGACGGAGGAGAGGCTGACTGGGGTGAATGTTTATGGCTTGCACCTGATAGCCAAGGTTTTGGGTCTATCCAATGTAGGAGGGATGTCCAAGGGGGAGCTGATTTCCTGGGTGTTGCGTGGGCGACATGGGGTTTCGGAGGAGAGGGCGTTTGGGGGGGTTCCTCCCCAGATCCCCTCTCACTCGACTCCCACAGTGCCGTCCACTCAGTTGCCGGAGGTTAGCACTCTCCCACAGAGGGATGAGAATTGGAAGATTGGAGTGCCCTCGGGCGGTGCGTATGGTGGTTCCCCAGTTCTTGCCCCCCCTCCTTCAGTAGTGGCAGCTCCCTCTTCCGGCCTGTCTCCTGAGATGATATTTAAACTCGAGCTTGCTAAAATTGAGATTGAGGCTAGGAAGCAGGAGATGGAGAATGAGTCTAGGAGGCATGAGACTGAGGCTAGGAAGCAGGAGAATGAGACTAGGAGGCATGAGATTGAGGTTAGGAGGCAAGAGGATGAGACCAGGAGGCATGAGGCTGAGCTTAGGTACGACTCAGAGAAATATTGTGCTCAAATAGATTTAGATAAGACTCGTGCAGAGTCGACAGGGATTCGGATGGGCCGTGAGGGCCAAGTAAGAGAACAGTCCTTGTCCCACTTAGTCAAATTGGTGCCGGCATTTAGTGAAACTGAAGTCACAGAATTTTTTAATCGTTTTGAGAAGAAGTGTAGGGAGCATAATTGGCCTGAAGAGAAGTGGGCAGCTCTGGTCTCCTCAAGACTTACGGGTAAGGGTCTGAAGGCTTATGATGCACTGCCTTTAGAGTCTTGCATTGACTACCCAGAATTGAAGAGAGCTGTCCTACGGGCATACGAGTTGCAACCAGAAACATATCGATTGAAGTTTCGGGGTGTTACAAAGACTAGGGAGGCGACCTTTCTTGAACATGCCCGGGACTTAAAAGATGCACTTACAAACTGGACACGTTCTGAGAAAGCTGAGACGGCCGAACAGTTGACTGAGCTGTTTCTGCTCGAGCAGTTTTATAAGTGTACAGGTGCAGAAATGACTTTAACTATTAAAGAAAAGAATCCAAAAACTCTACAGGAGGCAGCTGAGATGGCTGACCTCCGGCTATCATTAATTCGTGGGTGCGGGTCTGCCCAGCGTAGTGAGGCAGGTAACAAGGGGCGTGACGCCCCACCCCCCCGAGTTAGTAATATATCTTATGCAAACAAGTACAAGAGTTATGATACCAAGACTGACCACAAGACTAGCACCGTCCCATTTAAGAAGGGGCCGGGCCCTTCCCAGTACCAAGGGAAGCCCAAAGGGGAGTTAGAGTGTTATCAATGTCATAAAAAGGGGCACTTTGCAAGAGTCTGTCCTAGCAAACCACCTACAGCAGCTGTGTCTTTGGCCTGCAACATTGGTGTGTCTCTGAAGCCTTCTGAGTTTGCCCGGGGCAGTTCGTCAGAGGCTGAGGCACAGCCAATGCAGAAGCACCTGGGAGGCTCGAACCCTGCTCAGGATGTTTTTTGCGACCATAGAGGACGGGGTTGCGTGATGTGGGCGGGGCGCAAGCATGGAGTAGAGGTCTTGCGTGATACAGGTGCTTCCCAGACTTTGATGAAAAACTTGACTGGCTACCCTATAAATGCGGCTCGGGTGGTGGTGGTGCAGGGTATTAATGCAACTCGGTCATACCCGCTGGTGCGGTTGGAGTTGGAGGTGGATGGTGTGGCACGTGAATTGGATGTTGGGATTGTGGAGAAACTGCCAGTGGAGGGCGTCGACCTTCTTCTCGGCAACGACTTTGCAATGCCCGCTTCTGAGGTTCTACCCTTAGTCGTTGCCGAGAGGCCGGCCGACGTGAGTAGGGAAGAGCGAGAGTGGGTCGAGCGGTGCCAGGCACAACCCATGGCGTGTGCTGTCACCCGAGCTCGGGCAGCTAAAGTGTCACAGCCTAGTCCTCCGTCTTCAGACCAGCAGAGGAACGATCAACAGGAGGAGGCTAAAGCTGGAGTTGGTTTTAAGAGTTTTGACTCGGCGGCTCTCCTGGGTGATTCAGTATTAGCACCATTACTTAGTTCTGGAGTAGCCCCTGGGCCTGTCATCGAGAGTGACGAGGCTGGGCATGACGAGTCTCCACGACAGCAACGTTATGAACATCGAGAGAGACAGAGGGAGCAGCTCAGTATCGGGGAGGGTCATGCATTGCTCCGGGAGCAGTTAGATCGCTTGGCACCCTCAGATATACGTCGGTTGCAGCTGGAGGACCCTGAGCTCCAAACGTGTGCTAATGGAGCTGTGGAGCTCGACGAGGACGGTGATGCACAGCCGGGAGATTTTTTTTATTTAAATGGCATCCTGTATCGGCGTTTTCAAGACCCTAACCGTAGCTGGAAGATGGGGTCCGGGGTAGTGGACCAGTTGATGGTGCCGCGGGAGTGCAGGGATAGCCTACTGAGTTTGGCGCATGACACACCGCTGGCAGGACATTTGGGGGTAAGAAAAACGGTGGCGGCTTTGGGGAAGTTGTTTTGGTGGCCGGGGATGAAGTCTCATGTGCAGTCCTGGATAAACTCATGTGATATTTGTCAACGGGTCGGGAAACCAAACCAAGTTATTCCTAAAGCTCCGTTGCACCCTATTCCTGTAATTGGGCCACCTTTTAGTAAGATTGTTGTTGACATGGTTGGTCCCCTCCCTCCCACAAAGGCTGGTAATAAATTTTTGTTAACCATCATGGATGTTGCCACTAGATACCCCGATGCATACCCCATGAAAAACGGCATGGCTAAGACGGTAGTCAGTAACTTGTTGTGGTACTTTTCAAGGTACGGGTACCCGGAGGAGATTCAGTCTGATCAGGGGTCCAATTTCACCTCCAATCTCTTTAAGCAAACAATGCAACAGCATGGAATACGGGCGGTGGTATCGTCAGCGTATCACCCTGAGAGCCAAGGGGTGCTTGAGCGGTGGCATGCCACCCTTAAAAGCATGCTCAGGTGTTATTGTGCTGATAACGGAAGAGATTGGGATCTTGGATTGCCGTATGTACTGTTTGCTGCTCGGGAAGTGCCTGGTGAGAGCCTGGGATTTAGTCCAAACGAGCTGATTTTTGGACACCGAGTCAGGGGCCCCCTTAATATGCTGCGGGAAATTTGGGAAGGAACTGTGCCGCCTTGTTCCTTGTTGAAGTATGTGTTTGAAAGCCGTGAGCGCATGCTTAAGAGTCTGGAGATGGCAGGTCGGAATTTAACAGGGTCACAAGCTTTAATGAAGGACAGGTATGATCGCAAAGTGAAGCTCCGGGAGTTCATTGTGGGACAGGAGGTGTTGATTTTGTTGCCTTTGGTGGGTAACCCCTTGTCGGCGAAGTATACTGGACCCTATAAAATTGTGGAGAAAATTTCGGACCTAGATTACCTTGTTGCCACTCCAGACAGGAGGAAGAAAAATCAGTTATGTCACGTGAACCTGATAAAAGAGTATGTGAGGCGCCCCTCTGAGCCTCTCACTGTCCCTGTGTTGGCTTGTTGCGGCCGTGGTGGAGAAGGAGAGGGGGACAGTCAAGCTTCAGAGGAGGATAGCTGGGATCACCATGTTTCAGCGGATCAGTGGGCGGGGAACTCGAGCCTAAGGGCTGACGAGGCTATAGCCCATTTGCCTGAGCCGCAATTTGAAGCTATCCGTCAGTTGCTCGGTTTATACCCCACTGTATTCGCTGAACATCCAGGCCTCACTACTCAGGCTATGCATGATGTTGACGTGGGGCACCATCTACCCTTTAAGTCAATCCCATACCGTGTGCCCCCCATAAAACTACCCGCTCTGAGGGATGAGTTGGAGTATATGCTCGGTAGAGGGTTGATAGAGAAAGGTACCGTTAAATGGACTTCCCCCGTAACACTGCAGCCTAAACCAGATGGCAAGGTACGCTTCTGTATTGATTTCCGTAGGCTAAACGGTTTGACTCCAACTAACCCATATCCTCTTCCTCGGGTTGATGATAGTGTTGATAAAATTGGTAAGGCTCGGTTTTTGTCTAAAGTTGATTTAGTAAAAGGTTACTGGCAAGTACCTTTGTCCGAGCGCGCTAAAGAGGTATGTGGTTTTGTGGTGGACGGGAGTACTTACCGGTGTAATGTTATGCCCTACGGACTTAAGAATGCACCAGCAACGTTTCAGAACCTGATGAATGAAATTGTCAAGGACATTCCAAATTGCACCGTATACTTGGACGATGTAATCATTTATGATGACGACTTTGAGAGCCATTGTGAGCACCTGGAGACCTTGTTCCGGAAACTTAGTGAAGCAAGTCTGGTAGTAAATTTGGCAAAGTGTGACTTCGTAAAAGCCACTGTGCAGTACCTTGGGTTTGTAGTGGGAAGGGGACAGGTGTGCCCTCCTCAGAACAAGGTACAGGCTATCAATAAATTTCTGCACCCAACCACCAAGAAGCAGATCATGAGATTCTTGGGTATGATAGGCTACTACAGACGCTTTATAAAAGGTTACTCTACGGTGTTGGCACCTCTCACAGATTTGTTATCTAAAGACAAAAAGTTTTTGTGGGCGCCTGAGTGTGAAAAGGCTTTTAATTTAGTGAAGCATTTGCTGTGTACTCACCCGATACTCAGGGCCCCAGACTTTAACAGGCCTTTTCAGCTGGCAACAGATGCTAGTGGTGTAGGGGCTGGTGCCGTCTTGCTACAGACAGACAATGAAGGTGTGGAACACCCAGTAAGTTTCTTTTCTAAGAAGTTCAATGCTGCACAAAAGAACTATTCTACAATAGAAAAGGAATTACTGGCGATTGTGCTGTCACTCAGGCACTTCGAGGTGTATGTTCCAGCCTATGGCCCAGTCGTGGTTATCTACACTGATCATCACCCTTTGAGATTCCTAAATCAATTTCACAATCGCAATATGAGACTGACCCGGTGGTCATTGATGTTGCAGGAGTATAACCTGGACATCCGGCATATTGCGGGATGTGACAATGTGATTGCGGATTGTTTATCGAGGGTAGATGATCAGTCGTAGGCTATCACAGGTGTATGATCCCGAAGAGATTGACACACGGGTAGCCTCCTGCTTTGGTTTGAGTAGTATTTTGCGCTTGGTGCTTGTTGGCTCGCGGTTGTAGCCCAGCGTATTGGGTCGTAAAGCAGGATTGTTGAGCGTTTGGTATAGAAGAAAATAGGCTGCCCTTATAGTGCAGCCGGAAAAAAAAACATATTAAAATATAAAAAATCATATAAAAACTCTTTCTTTTTGATATAGATAATTGTATAAGTTTGTCATAGCCTATAGTGTTTGAGTAGTCCACGAACTATCAAACGGCTGAGCTGCTGTAAGCTCGCTCTGGGAGCATGATATTATGTCTTTTACTATTGTTGGGAGGAGTTATGAAATGTGAATTTTTTTTTTTATAAGATGTGTTTTAGTGATAGACTCAGCGTTGTTTTAGTGCCATGCGGTCGCTGGGTGTGAGGGGTTTGATGGGGTTCTGTATATCAGATTTTAGCTCAGGGTTGAGCAAGTAAAATCTTGGGGGAGGTGTGACGCATGTCGAGTATGAGCATGCTGTACAGAACGCCCAGTCAGGCCCCACCCTCGCTAGGATCGTCAGGGCAGGAACTTTGGCTGTAGTCTGTGTAGAGTTTCCTAACTCAGTTTATGTGAACCGTTGTACTATAAGTATTATCATTATGTATTTTGTTTTCTTCTAAGTCAACGAGTTCTATTTTATATCATTAGATATAAGTATTGTGTGTGGGACTTATATACAATGATGAGAGAGAGAGTTATGTAACGACGGCCAGTGAGCGCGCCACGAGGTGTGTAGGCCTCACTCCCTCCTCCCTCCTCCCTTCCTCCCTTTCAGCGCGTGGGAAGTTCTTTGTCGATCCCAGATTGAGAGAGAATATGACGTCATGATTGCCAGTGGGCGGTCCTTAAGTAGTTTGAGATATGCCGCTAGAGGGCCGAGTATAAAAAGAGAGGTTCTTGCCACCATTTCTTCAGAACTCATCAGGCAAAGCGACCTCTCATATCCCTTGCAACTATCCATATTCTTCCGACTGATGTGAACTTTCTCTACTCTCTGAACAGCCTATCTTCTTCTCTTCTCGTCCCTGTTTAACCTCCATGACCCCTTTGGTGCAGATTTAGTCAGCCAAAGTATTATCGCTTGAGTTCTCACGAGATAAGTGCCTGTTAGATAGCCTATTTTTGGAAGGGTTAACTAGAATAGGATTGATTGATGTTTGTTGCACTCGTATATGCATTTCCCTGTGTGCGATTATTCATGTTCCTGTTTTCTGCTGGTTTAGGCAATGCTAGACTGGGATAGGGTTTCTGAGTTGTGATTTCCTATGAGTACTAGGTTGCGGTTGAACCAGTACAATTGCAACGGAGACGTGGAACGCCTAGGTGGTCTTTCTGACTGTGTACCGTGGGAGTTTAGCACTGTGTTGCGAGTGAGGGCTTTTGCCTGTGCCACCCAACACTGTGCTATCTCATTTGCTTGACTTTGAGAGGATCGCCAGGAGAGAACCAGATACTAGTGATCTGGATCTCTCAAGAGAGCATCCCGTCAATTACCGTAATTTGGCCGCACAGTCTTAAGGACCTCGCTAGGCTACGAGCCGCTTGCTCAGCCATTGTCTCTTAACCTTAGATATCCCAGCTAGACTTTGCTCGACCAGCAGATACAGCATAGTATTGAAGCTTCTCCTTATGTATATTATTGTTTAAGCACTATTGATTTCATGTGTGGCACGCTTAGCTACTTCAGAGATTAGTGGCCCACGAGCACAATCTTAGTAGGCTATTGCCAGTGCATTGTCGGAGTACTTCTTCTTAATGTTTGCCATATCCTATTGCTTATTCTTATAATTCTTCTTATGTCAATTTAAAGCCTTTAATTACCAGTGAGTTATTCATTAAATTGCTGTTCAAAATCCGATACTTACTTCTTACGAGTATTCGAGAAGCATCTAACTTATCAGAAGATTCCTTGCTTGATGCTCGAGGACTATTGTTTAACGTAACGTAATAGTGCCGATCCGAAGTAGAGGGTGGAGGACTTCTTAAGTTCTTAGTTCAAGGGTGGATTACTTCGGCTTCGGCCAACACTATTCTTTAGTGTTGTAGTACTTTCTTCTTTGTTTGATTGTTGACCAGACTAGATAACTCCCGTCTTGCTATTAGTCTGTTGTGTGAAACGCTAGTACCGAGTTCTTGTATACCCCGTTATAGCAGATAGAACTCTGGAGGGTAGTGGCGTTTTTTGTTCGGCTGGCAGTACTCTGGGGTTGGGATCGTGTGTTTCCGTTGTGGCAGCGAGCCATACTCGAGTCCTGTGTAAGAGCCCTAGTGTACCCGAGTGCCCGGTCGTAACACCCCCACTACCCCCCACACCTCCCCCCTTCAAAACATCCCTTTTAACGTGGTTTTGGATGGTTCAGCAGACGGGGAAACTTATTATTTTTATATTAGCCTAATGTCACTAATGTTCCCATGGATTTATAAAGTTTTCTGTGTTAATCTGGGGGGGCCTTTGCCCCCGCTCACCCCCCCCCCCCCCCCCCCCCCCCCCCCAAGGACTTTTTGTCATCATATATATTGACAGCAGGGGGCAAAAAACAAGTACGCCTCGGCCCAACCGATTGTACACCAAGGTAAACAAACCGCGAACGAAGAAACCGCGGCGGACGAGTCTCACTTTGCCGAAGGTTTGTAATACTTCAATGCCCCCCAGGGGGTAAGGGGGCCTTCATCTAATGGTGGAGGAAAAAAAGAATATGCCTCACGCATCCTACTGCGTGTCATACAAGGCGACTAATAGGGGGGATGGCGATAGACTTGTGGACCAACAGCCATTACTATGCAATAAAGTCTTTATGTTAGCACTGTCTTGGTATAGCACTGCTGAGGCTGGAGGGATGCAGATAGGTGCCACAGGGGACTGGGCGCTGTTTGGCACCACACCTGTGTCAGCAACAGTGTTTGCATGTTGGAACAGTGTTGGGGCAGGACTTTATTGTTCTATAATCCAATTGCCTAATATACAGTAGAGTCTTATTATGGTACTGTCTTTTTGTAACACTGTTAACCCTCGTCTAGCGGGGGGTTTTGGGCTATTTTGGGCATATTCAGGCCCTCCTGAATGATCAATCAAGTATCTGCATGAAAAGAAATGTATTCAGCAAAAAAATAGGCGCTACAAGCTTCAAAATGAGACCAGAACGAGCTATGTAGCACTCGTCGTTTTCATGCAGTGCTACCACTAACATGGGAGTTTAGCGTATAGCGGCATATTTTTTCTAGCTACGCTCACTACTGGCTACACTGCCGGCCTCTCGAGAACAGAGGGAGCGTGAGTCAGTGGGCGGCGGTAAGCCCTGGGTGTCGGCCGTGTGGCCTGCTGCGCTCCCGGCCATTCAATTTTAACCCTTTAAAAGCCTTAATAATGCTCCTAACTTGCTTCTTTTTAGATACAGACTTGAGTCGGGCCCCGCTCTTTAAGTGTTAAGGCTGGTGTGGTTGCAGATACTGCAGGTGCAAGTGCTGCAGGGAGACTCATTTGAGTCTTGCTGAGGCACGGTTAGCATTATACCAACATCAGCCACAGTGATAACTTGGTGGGGCAGTGCTGTGACGGGACTTTATTGTACTACAGTACACTCCAACTACTGAAAGGCAACCCCGTCTGAGCCGTTACAATGCATGTAATGGAAAAATGACGCTAAACCATTGTATGATGTATCTTTTTCAAGTAAAAAAAAAACATTTCCGTGCATCATCAAACCATACTAAGTCTACTACTAATAATATTAACCTATTAGTACCAAACAGAATAGCGACAAAATAGGGGTAGTCTAACTGTAGATTTATTTTAGTTAGGCTATAATTCCAATGTGGGATACACGATGGGTTGAGGGGGGGGTTTTGCCCCCCCTCAACCCCCCATGAATTATTGAAATCGTCATCTATGTTGCCAGCAGGGGGTAAATATCTATTATACTGCACAAAGAAGGCGTTTGTAAACAGTGAGGATGTCCGAAAGAGCTCTGAGATTGATTAGAATGGGCGTTTTTCTAATAATATCGGGTTATTAGAATGACAAAAATGATCCATAATATTAGAAATCTTCCGTATAAAGAAAGGTTGAAGAAATTAGGCTTACATTCGTTAGAGAGACGCAGAGTTAGAGGGGATATGATAGAGGTGTTCAAGTGGGTTAGTGGGATTAACAAAGGGGACATGACAAATGTACTAAAGCTCAGTGATAGCGAAAGAACTCGTACCAATGGTTTCAAATTAGATAAATTTCGTTTCAGAAAAGATATAGGCAAATATTGGTTTGGTAACAGAGTTGTAGATGGGTGGAATGGACTACCAAGTGCTATAGTGGGATTAAAAACGATAGGGAGCTTTAACCCTCCAGCCCCGGCTATGTATTATATATATATTCCTCGAAATCCGGGTGTTTTGGCCGAAAAACGTCTAGGCTAGGCTACCGTATATTCGTTAATCAGACTGCTTCCCGCATTCCCGCGCATCCCCAAGCGTAGCTGTGTTATTTACCTGTAAAATGGCATTAAGTAGAGCTCTCTAAGTCAACTGGGTGAGCTGTGATGATGATTTCATTGGAGATAACTTTATGGCCAAACCAGCCACTTTACACCACTTTTCGATACTGAACAACAACATACAGGCACACACGAACAAGCGACGCTCTCCTTCTTGTGGCCGGAGATGCGGAGTGTCGGTCCAGCCGGCTGTTGTTTACATGCGTCGGACCGACGCCTCGCACAGCAAGCTCACAGGCTGTGACGTCATGGGTGTTTAAGTGGGTGTACAAGAGGTCATCCGGGTTGCCTGGGCCAAGGTTTTTATGGGTGTACAAGAGGGCATCCGGGAAGGAAGGGTTAAGATAAAATTGGATAAGCATATGGACGAGAAGGGTTGGGTGTGAAGGGGGATCAGCCGGGTTGGGCCAATCAGCGCTCTGCAGACCCCCGTAATCCTGCGTTAATCTCTAACCGTTTTGGTAAGATGATCCTCAGGGTATTAGAGTGTTGAGCCTATAATTGGGGTTGTGTGGGACAGGGATCTGCCTTGCTTAGGCCAATCGGCTTTCTGCAGACTCCCATTTTCTTATGTTCTTATGTTATATAAATGTGATCAAAATTATTCTCCAACAGTGGATTATACATGAGTACTGTACAGTATAAGGATCCCATAGACCTACGGTACATTGTCTCTAATAAATTATGTATAATAAGGCTGCGAGTCTATTCCCTATAATTATCAAAATTTGTTTCAACCTCCGGAGATACATTTTATGTGCACTATATAAAACACTGTAAAAAAAAATCCCTATTGACGGCAGTGAAACTGTTACTAAGCCCCTTACTGTTAAAATAGATGCTGATTTTAATAAGTCATGGGGGGGGGGTGAGGGGGGGCAAAGCCCCCCCTCAACCTATTGTGTATCCAAATGCAAAACAAAAGTGTATATTTACTCTGAAAATGACTTATATTTGAGTCTTTTAAGATCGTTGGATAATGGGAGAAAAAACATTTTCCGGGGATTTTAACTAATTTCAACTACAGTACTGTATAGGCCTAATTATGAAAACAACCTAAAGCCATGGGAAATTTAATGGTAGTTTCGGTAATATTTTCCGGATTCAGGTGTACCGCACGCTTTTGGCGCTTTATTTACATTATTCGTACGCTCGCGATCACGTTCCTGTCTATTTTGACTGCTGTGGGATACAATAGCCCCCTCATCCCCCCACGACTAAGGTAGGGCTTATTGTCATCATCAAATATATTGCCAGCAGGGGGCATGTAGCCGAAAAAGTAAAAAAAATCAAAATAGACGAGAACATAGGCCTAACTGCGAGCTTACAAGTACAGTAGGGTCCCGCATAAAACGTGTTCGCATAAAGCGAGTCTCGATTAACCCTTCGACCCCGGGTGGTACACGTGTGTACCATTTTTTTTTGGCCCGAGGAACCCGGGTGGTACAACACTGTACCATTGCTTGCGTGTATGCTTTCGAATGGCGCGCGTAAAAATTTCGCTCCGTGGTCACCAGGCGTCGCTAGGCGACGCCACCAGACAGCATGTACGCCACCAAAACAGTCTCTACCCTGCCGCCAACATGGATACTAGCCCAAAAAGTTATTCCCTTGTGTCCGATTCTACGCTCCCTTCGACGCCTGCCCATGTTCGTCGCGCCCTAACGCAAAGGCACGTACAAGATGCGTTGACTCTCGGAGGTATTGAGATAGCTTTGAGGAGTTATGAACGTGGTGAAGGCAAAAATAGTGTTGATGAGTTGGGTAGTGATAGCTCCGAGTCTTATCAGTCTCACTATAGTGAAGATTTTGACGATCTAGACGAAATCCATGAAAGATACGCGTTTTTTAGTGGATTTGACCATGACGATGAAAGTGATGATAGTGAGGCTGAGCGGGAGGCTGAGGTTGACCCGCCATTGTCTTCCTTATCTACCCACGCCACCCAAGTTGCCCCAGGCTCCCGCCATTCTTCCCCACCACCACCAGCACTCCCTAGGGTTGAGGACCCCCCACTTTCGGCCTATTTACCCACTATTTCCCCCGAGAGGAGACATACTACTAGAGAAAAGGGAAAAGGGATGAAATATGTTAAAAAGGGAGCTACAAGTAGGCGCTCTTTGTTCGAGGCTCCCGCGGCTTCCACCCCTGCCGCTCCCAGCCATACGCCCCCGCAAGTTTCCCCAGGGTCCACCCCACCTCTCCAGCCTACAACAGAGGTTCCTGATGATGTGTTCGACCTCGCATCCCTAGCTGCACCTACAGACACTGAACCAGTGCTGTCTATGACTCGTCGTAGGCCAAGGAGCCCCGAACCTCTGCATGAAGATGACAGAGCCTTACCTGCCACTCCTTCCCCACCTCGCCGACCTACACGCCGCCCACGCCGCCCACGCATCATTCGTTCCCCGCGAGATTATGAGGGGGGCTCTGAAGATGAAGGGCACCTCACAGATGACTCTGGCCATGATTACCTGGGTCCACCGTCAGGGCAAGATGACGGCTCTGACGACAACGACGATGACGACGACTTTATGGACATCGACGACCCTCAACCCAGACGCTTTGCCCAGGGCCGTCGTGCTCCTGGCCGCCCTGGCCGCCGGGCTGGCCGCCGGGCTGGGCCTGGGCGCCGTCGCGCTCCTGGCCGCCCTAGGGTGCGCGCCGCCAAAGTTCGTGGGCGTGCTGCCCCCGCTCTAGCTCCACAGAGGGCAGTGGCACAACCTGGGCGCCCCGTTCAGGACCGCATGCAGTGTGCACAGTATCTAAATGTGCACAAGCTCGGTTACCTGCCTCTGGAACGAGATGGAGTCACCATTAGCAGAAGGCGGTGCCATGTCTGCTGGAACAGCCAGGTGAGGCCGAGGAAGCACAAAAAGACCACCATGCAGTGTGTGGAGTGCCAGGTGTCACTATGTACTATACCGTGCTTTGCTGAATACCACAGCAAGCAGGAGTACTAACTAATAATCATAGTGAAAGTACCAAAGACTGACAATATGTATGTATATAGGCAACAAGTGGAAATAAAACAATGTACAGGTGTATTGTGATAAAAAAGTCATGTATTATGAAAACATATATAAATAAGTGAAAAAAGACACAATAAATTGTATATAAAACGTTTACAAAGCATATAACTAAGTGAAAGTGACACATGACATAATATTAGATGGCCAAAGTATAATAAACACCTGTGATAACGAATAATCAGTGCCTAATATAACAATAACCTACCTCAATTACTCATAAAAACTACGGTATCGAGTGAAAATGTGAAATATTTGTTACAATGATAGCCTAATAAACATATTTTATATAATTGGACTCCAAATAACTATAATAACATCACTATCAATACATAAAATCGCCTCCGGGAGGTAAAAGGTTTTGCGCGACGAGTGGCTAAGAAAACAGTAGGTTAGCCAAGCCGGGGCCTGGGCAAAGGCGACGCATCCGAACGCGGGATGATTTTCACGCATAAAAATCACTCCACTTCCCGCGCTCACCATTATGCAATCACTTGGGCTAGAGACCTCTACTCAACGGCATTCTACACATGAAGGTTTGTGCTACATTTTTCTGTTTTTTTTTATAACTTTGTGTAATGTATTTCAGGAGTAACATGTGAATCAACAGGGACCAAAATTCCTGAAAACCCCCGGACACAAAGTACAGTCACGATATTCCCTAGCCGGGGTTGGAGGGTTAAAACGACCGACCTAAAATATTAATATTTAATTTTCGATCAGAACGAATGTGATCACATAAAACGAGTCTGCCGCCAAAGTGGGGCAAATCCGAGGAGTTTTCATATAGAGCACCGAAATATCGTACAAAACGTACGAAATATCGTTCGCTTTCATATAGAACGCCGAAATATCGTACAAAACGTACGAAATATCATTCGCTTTGTACGAAAATTTTCGCTTACAGTGAACATTGACGATATTGCGCCACCAAAATGCTGTGTTCACATAAAACGAAATCGCATAAAACGCCCTCGTTTATCGACCATAAACTCGTTTTATGTGAGACCCTACTGTATGTAAATTATACGGGCGATATGCCCGAATACTATATTCTTACCCCTAGTCCTAGTTAAATTTTGAGTTTAGGCCTAGGTCCAGATCCAATTTTTGCAGTATCTATCTATCTATCTATTGCCCGACGCCGTGATCCCCGAAGGGGTGGCCACGAACGAACCGCCCCCATGCACCTCTGTCCCCAGTCAGTCGACGCCCCTCCTCCCAACCAGCACCGCCTTCGTTCATGTAGTTCCTCACTCCATCCTTCCACCTCATATTCGGTCTACCTCTCCCCCTCTGTCCCTCCACCTCGCTCTCGTACACCCTCTTAGTCATTCTCTCGCTTTCCATACGTTCCATATGGCCGAACCATCTCAAGTTGTTCCTTTTCACACTTTCCAGCACATCTACCTCCACACCACACCTCCTTCTTACTTCCTCATTAGTCTGTCTATCCCTCCATGTAACTCCGCACGCACTCCTTAAGTAATTCATTTCCACTGCTCTCACTCTTGGTCTGAGTCTCTCAACCAACGTCCATGCTTCGCTTCCGTAAGTCAGTGTCGGGATTACCACACTGTCATGCAAGGACTTCTTCACTTCCATACTGACCACCCTATTTCTTGTTACTGCTTTTAGCGTTCCTACAACCCTCTTCCCCTGTTGTACCCTCTCCCGCACCTCTTCATCCATAGTCCCATCTTTACTCAACACACTGCCCAGATACTTAAAAGAGTTGACGATCTCCATAGCCTGACCGTTCAGCTTCACCTCACACTCTGTGACTTCACCCCTTTCGAAGACCATAACCTTGCTCTTCCCCGTATTTACCTTCAAATTCCGTTTTTCGCACACTGTTCCAAACTCATTTACCAGACCCTGCAACTCCCATTCATTATCACTCATCAGAACTGTATCATCCGCAAACAGCAGTATAGGTAGCTTCCACTCAATTCCCTCCCTTTTCAGCGATACACCAACATCCACTGCTCTTGATAGTATTTCTTTCATGACTCCATCCATATATACAGTAAACAACCACGGGGACATCACACACCCCTGTTTCAAACCAACATTCAGGTCAAAGAACTCGCTCTGCTCACTCTCCACACGTACTGCCGCCTTTGCACCCTCATACATTTTTGCAGTAATTTTCTGTTTATTTATTGGTTTAAAGGTTTGGTTTCGCATTGTGACTTTACACTAGGCTACTAGCAGGCGCGCGATCAAGTTCCCGTCTATTTTGGTATATAATAATAGCAAAGCCCCGGACCTATTGACAATCATGTACAGTAAACCCTCGCTCTTTCGGAATTCTCAGACTTTCGGACTAGCATTTCAATTCGGGCTCATGGTTCAGTCTTTCGGATTTGTCCGAAAGGCTGAGAAAATACCTCCGTCCTTTTCGGACTACATTTAACTTCGGACTCATGCTTCGGCCTTTCGGATTTGTCCGAAAGGCTGAGAAAAATTAAATCGCATTCGGACCAAAGAGCCGAGTTTCGGACTTGTCTGGTTAGGTGAATGTGTATTCGGACTTATAAACTTCGGACATTATTTCAGCCTTTCGGATTTGTCCGAAAGGCTGAGAAAAATTAAATCGCATTCGGGCCGAAGCCGAGTTTCGGCCTTATAAACTTCGGACATTATTTCAGACATTCGGACAAGTCCGAATGGCTGAAGTGTGAGTTCGGACTGGGCCCTTTCGGACTTTTGACTCTTTCGGACAGGGGTCTCCCCCAATTAGTCCGAAAGAGCGAGGGTTTGCTGTACTCATATACAGTAGAACCTCGCTCTTTCGGACTAATTGGGGGAGACCCCTGTCCGAAATTGTCAAAAGTCCGAAAGGGCCGAGTCCGAACTCACACTAAAGCCTTTCAGACAAATCCGAAAGGCTGAAATAATGTCCGAAGTTTATAAGTCCGAAACTCGACTCTTCGGTCCGAATGCGAAATAATTTTTCTCAGCCTTTCAGACAAATCCGAAAGGCTGAAGCATAAGTCCGAAGTTAAATGTAGTCCGAAAAAGATGGAGGTATTTTCTCAGCCTTTCAGACAAATCCGAAAGGCTGAACCATGAGTCCGAATTGAAATGCTAGTCCGAAAGATTGAAGTCCGAAAGAGCGAGGTTCTACTGTATATTCTTTTTTTGTAGGATGAGACTGGCTTTTTCAAAAACGTGATTCAGCCAATAAATGGCACGAACATGACTCACCCGCCATACCCGTCACTCACCAAAACAACGAACCGACAACCTGTTTATGTCCCCTTACAGATCAACATACTATATGACTATCATACTCAGATACTCACAGATGTTTTTCTGGAAGAGGCCTAGGCCTGTGGCTCCAGTTCAGTAGCCTGGTCACCAATTTGACCCTGGCTTCGCCTGTGTGTGGTGGTTATTTGTGCCCTAGAATTGAATTTTCGATCCTGGCCCCTCCACACTTTGTCCAGACTCAAACTTTTCCACCGTGTCGGCGTTCACTACCCACTCTGGCAACACATTCCAGTCACCGGCAATCCTGTGTGAGAAAGAGTATTTCCTGAGGTTGAGTTTTGCCCTTGGTTTGAAGATTTTCTTCGTATTTCCTCTGGTGACGTCGTCTTCCCTCATCTGAAATATTCCCTCTGTGCAGTCATTGTCGTATTTTTGGGTTATTATCTTATAGGCCTCAATCTGGTCTCCCTGTGATCTTCTGTAGGCCAGTACATACAATTATACAATAGTTTAACATAATTTTTCCATTACATGCATTGTAACGGCTCAGACGGGGTTGCCTTTCAGTAGTTGGAGTGTACTGTAGTACAATAAAGTCCTGCCACAGCACTGCCCCACCAAGTCATCACAGTGGCTGATGTTGGTATAGTGCTAACCGTGCCTCAGCAAGACTCAACAGTCCCCCTGCAGCACTTGCACCTGCAGTATCTGCAACCACACCAGCCTTAACAGTGTTACAAAAAGACATCACCATAACAAGACTCTACTGTATATTAGGCAATTGGATTATAGAACAATAAAGTCCTGCCCCAACACTGTTCCAACATGCAAACACTGTTGTTGTTGTTGTTCCCTAAGCTGCCTGGCCGAACAGCCCCGAGTCCCTGAGGAAGGCCACGGCCACGATCGGGCTTTCCCACAGAGCTCTCATTGAGTGTAGGTTGTGTTGTTGGCGTAAGTGGTTGTGTGAAATGCAGTCTTCTATGATGTGTTTAATGGTATGGGGTGCTGTGTTACATCCCGGGCAGGCGTCGACAACGGAGTCATCCAGTCTCTTCTGATAGCTCAGGAGAGCTGGATGGTGTCCGCATCTCAGTCTGATGTGGCGGCGTCTACGCCGTGGGACCACCTCCCGGAGCTGCCAACCGCGGATGGCTGCCGACCCTCCACGGCCGGAGACAAGATCAATCGACCAGTGGAGGATAACCGGATGCCGGCCGCGGGGAGCAGTTTCGGGAGCCAAACCGCCACAACTATCCCCTGCCCCCCCCCTGGGGGCACGGGTCCTTGGAGTGCAAACACTGTTGCTGACACAGGTGTGGTGCCAAACAGCGCCCAAGTAAGATTCAGTCCCCTGTGGCACCTATCCGCACCCCACCAGCCTCAGCAGTGCCATACCAAGACAGTGCTATGATAAAAACTTTATTGCATAGTAATGGCTGTTGGTCCACAAGTCTATCGCCATCCCCCCCATTAGTCACCTTGTACCCCCCTGGGGGGTAGATTTAGCCTCCTTAATCTTTCTTCATAGGTGATGTCATTCAGTTGAGGTACCAGTTTAGTTGCTCGGCGTTGTACATTTTCAAGCGCATCTATGTCCTTTACAAGGTGAGGTCACCACACCTGATTTGCATATTCTAAGTGTGGTCTCACTATCGCTGTGAACAGAGCTTTGAAAATTTCTGGATCCAGGTACACAAATGTTCTTCGAATTAAGCCCACAATTTGATTGGCCTTGTTAATTTTCTCGGCTAGGTGATCAGAGAAAGACAGTTTATTGTCTATCACTACACCTATATCCATTGGTTTTCGGGATGTTATTATACATTGTATATACCTGTTCCTCAACGTCGGACCTCCCTATCCGCATGTACTGTACTGTACTGTACTTACTTTATGTAATCCAATTTACCCCATAATTTCCCTCGCCTACTATAAAAGTTTGATTCACCCAATAAATGGTGCCATTTGAGTCTTGACGCACGCCGTATCTTCAGAATGATGGATAATCAATCATCATCATCAATTTGAATTCTAACGCCATGCTTCCAGAGGGATGGCCATAGCAAAAACTGCCTCCAGGCTCCCAGACTTGCCCCCACTGACCCACTCCACAGTGCCATTTCCATTAAGTGGATTATGACCCTTAACACTGAAGGATCAGACCCAGAGCAGTCCCTCACCAGGATGGCAGTTCCCCCAATGTTTGGCTATTTTATTTACCCCAGTGGGCAGGGATGGAGTATTCGTATTCGAATGCAATCGAATACAGTAATTCAGGGTACCGGTAGTCAAATTCTTACAAATAAAAGTAAAAGTATTTGCATTCGTATTCGAATATTTGGACAACTTATTTGTATTCGTAGAATCATCTGGTGAATACAGAGAGAGAGAAAGCTGTCATCAAATTTGATTCCTACCATGTCTAGTTACTACACTAGGCCTACATAGGTTGATATCCCAGTATTGAATACAGGTAGTGTCTGTTTTCAGTCATAAAATAGTTAACCATTGCATAAGCTACGATAACACAACTATAGTAAAAAAGTTAATACATTTTACGAAAAGTATTCATGAATGCATTCATGAATACTTTCATAAAGTATTTGCATTCGTATTCAATAAGACACAGGCCAGAGGTCGTAGCTCGATTGGTAGAGCGTTCGCCTGCTAACCGTGAGGTTGACGGTTCGAGCCTCGGGCCAGCCAGTGAGTTATTGGCAGATGTCAGTGCTGTTGGTGAACGGTGCGGTCTAGCAATCTGTGGCAACTATTCACTAAGTCCCTGATTCATCAGGGCACCCACCCTAGCCTTGCTATTCAGCAGGGAGTGTATGGTGGTAAAAACTGCATCATCAATATTTCCTTTTATTCGTATTTGTAGAAATTTAAATTATTGGTACAGTATCGGTATTTGAATACTGAAGTTGTGTATTCACTCCATCCCTGCCAGTGGGGCCCTGGCTGGAAGCATACCAATGTTCTCAAGATAGGAACTATTGGTCCACTGCTACAGAAGCTTATTGCACCACCAAAATGGCGGGTGGTGGGCTCGCCGCTTCCCTATGCCAAAGAGAGAAAGGCCGACTTGTGTCAGTGGGCTGTGAGAGTATGACACTAGGGAACCACGGGGCACACCATTATGGCCCCACTGCTTTCACCACTCTCAGGAAAAATGTTGGAAATGAGAATTATGAAAAAGGTAAAGTCAGAAACGGCTATGGGAAGTAGAGGACACCAACCCTCACTCTGACAGAACCAGCCCAGGGGGGTAAGAACCGCGGCAGTCGAGTGGTGAGCACGCTCACGTGTGAATTTGCTTGACCTGGGTTCGATCCCAGCCCAGGCGGACATTTAGTGGGTGTTGTAGTACGTCCTAGCATGTTTCACATGCTTGCACCCAGTCAGGGGACACCTCGATGACGTATACAGACTAATAGCACACATAACAAAGCCACTCCAACTGCTTCCTCTCTCTCCGACACCCCTTCTCCCCTCTCTACACTCTTCAGAAAAATAGGAAAAAGTAGAATGTAGATACGAGGTGCTGTTGTAAAAGGCTTATCCCTCAATACCTTCACCCGACCTGACCTTCATCTAATGGTGGAGGAAAACAAAAATATGCCTCACGCATCCTACTGCGTGTCGTACAAGGTGACTAATAGGCGGGATGGCGATAGACTTGTGGACCAACAGCCATTACTATGCAATAAAGTCTTTATCTTAGTATTGTCTTGGTATGGCACTGCCGAGGCTGGTGGGGTGATGATAGGTGCCACAAGGGACTAAGTCTTACCTAGGCGCTTTTTGGCACCACACCTGGGTCGGCAACAGTGTTTGCATGTTGGGGCAGGACTTTTTTGTTCTATAATCCAAATGTCTAATACAGTATACAGTAGAGTCTTGGTGATGGCTGTAATGTCCATGCGTACGGTCGTCATGTTTACATAGGTTGATCGCCGCGGTTAGGTTCGCATCTATTTTGACGGCGATTTTTTGCCCCCATGCTGGCAATATACCGGTATATGATGATGACAGTGGGCAGTGCTGTGATGGGACTTATTTGTACTACAGTACACTCCAACTACTGAAAGGCAACCCCGTCTGAGCCATTACAATGCATGTAATGGAAAAATTACACTAAACCATTGTATGCATGTATGTATGTACAGTACTTGGTTAATGGGTAAGTTAATGCAATTCCTCCACTCAGACCATGAAAAACAACAATTAAATACTATATTCCTTGAAAACAAAAATGAAACATGGTAAATAAGGCCGATGTAGTCTTCTTGAACGGTAACGAAAACATAACTGCGAGAGCACGACCTATGTAAACATGACGACCGTACGTCCGGATACTACATTCTTCCCATGTTTTGTTTAGTGTATTTTAGTACGGTATGTGAAACTTGAGGGAAATACGGTAGTAGGCTATGTATTACCACAAATGTTTTCTTAACCCCTTATTGGCGGCGCTCGACTTAAGTCGTGCACCAATTTGCAGCAAGTTAGGAGCATTATTAAGGCTTTTAAAGGGTTAAAATAGAGTGCAAATGGCCGGGAGAGCAGTGGGCCAGACAGCCGACTCCCAGGGCTTACCGCCGCCCATTAACTCATGTTCCCTGTGTTCTCGAGAGGCCGGCAGTGTAGCCAGTAGTGAGCATAGCTGGGAAAAATATACCGATATATGCTAAACTCCCACGTTCGTGGCACCACTGCAAGAGAACCACGAGTGCTATGTAGCTCGTTCTGGTCTCATTTTGAAGGTTTTAGCGCCTAGTTTTTTGCTAAATAATGTTTTTTTTCATGCAGATGCTTGATTTATCATGCAGGAGGGCCTGAATATGCCCAAATGAGCCCAAAACACCCCGCTAGACAAGGGTTAAGATTGGAAGCCTGTTACCGGTAAATAATAATAATGTAAAAAACATATTATAATTGGTTTCATCCACCGGAAATGCATTTTATATAAAGCACTGTAAATAAAATAAAAAATATCTCCTTATAACTTTCCTTATTGAATGCTGTAGATCTCTCATTAAGCCCCTTACAGGCAAAATAGATGCTGATTTCAATAAATCATGGGAGGGTCTTTGTGCCTCCCTCCACTATGTATGTAACTAACTGCGACTATGTAAACAAAGCGGACGGCACGCCCGCTAACACCATCCTTACCAAATGGTCGAATTAGATGCATAACGGTGTGAATATAACCGCGAAAGTCTCTTTCAATATTACAGTACTGTATCATCATTTAGATTTGACTGTAGCCTAGATAGTTGTGGACACTTGTGGTACAGTACTTTCGTTGTTTGAGTTCGTTTTCTGTGGTGCTAGGTATTTACCTAATTGTAGTTTACAGGAGTTGAGCTAAGCTCGTGTTGTCCCGTCTCTCAGTCTACTTTTTATCCAATTTTTTCTTGAAAATATGGATGTTCCTTGCCCCTACCACCTCCTCCTCCAGCCCATTCCATTTGTCAATACATCTATAGGGGAAGCTAAACTTCCTGATATCGTTCTTGCAGGTAGGTCTTTTTACTTTGTAGCTGTGGCCTCTAGTTATTCCTGTATCCATAATTAATATATCCTCCCTATCCAGCCCCTCCAGCCCCCGGGGTGCATTTGTACATCATTATCATGTCTCCCCTCTCTCTCCTCTCTTTTAAACTCGGTAGATTTAATTTGTCTAGCCTCCCTTCATATGGCAGTTCTCTGAGACTTGGAACCAATCTAGTAACTGCCCTCTGGATTCTTTCTAACTTGTGAATATGCTTCTTTAGATGCGGGGACCACACCACTGCTGCATACTCCAATCTTGGTCTAATCATACTCTTCATAATTTTCACTACCATGGTCTCATCCAAGTAGTTCAGAGCAACTTTCATATTCCCGGCCATTGCATACATTCCGCTAAAGAGCTTGTTAATATGTTTCTCTGGCGACAAATTATCTTGTATAATCAACCCTAAATCCTTTTCTTTTTCGGCCTTGCTAATTATATTATCTCCCATCCTGTACTCCCAATTTGGTCTATTCACACTTCTTCTCATATTTAACACATGGCATTTACTTATATTAAATTTCATTTTCCACTTGGTGCTCCATTCATATATTTTATCTAAATCCCCTTGCAGCTCCTCACAACTACTTTTATTTGTTATTTGTCTCATCATTTTTACGTCGTCTGCAAACATTGACATGTAGGAATTTATGCCTATCGGCAGGTTCATAGTTCATTTTAACTTGCCTAATTATGTTAACATATCTATTCCTCTCCTGTTTATATTTATTCCGATTACTCTCAGTGTTCCTTCTTCTTAATCTAGCCCAAGCTGCATCACGCCTACCCAAAGCTCTTTTGCATTTCAAATTAAACCAGTCTTTCTGCTTAGTAAAATTTCCAGTTTTATATCTTGGGACAAACAGATTGGTTCCTACTCTATAAATTTCGAGGAATCTACTATATTTACCTTGTACGTCCTGTTCCTTCAAAATAAGATCCCAATCTACTCCCTCTAAATATCTTTTCAAGGATACATAATCAGCTTTACTATAATTTAATCTGTAATTTATGTAGCTATTGTCTAATCTATTGGCATTACTCGAGGTCAACTTCCATTTTAGTAATAGGTGATCACTTTTACCTACAGGACATAGATAGTTTATATCACTAATTTCGTGAGGATCTTTTGTAAAAATTAGATCGAGTTTAGGTGTCGTTGGGGCGGTGCGAACGAAAAAGGGAAGACAGAAATTAGGTACCGGTATATAAATCTGGAAATAGAAAGGAATATAAATAAGAAGACGGATGAGGAAATAAGTAGAGAAGAGAAGAGATAGCGGTAAGAGTTGTGTTAGCGGGCGTACCGTCCGCTTTGTTTACATAAATGCACGCTCGCAGTTACATTCGTGTCTAATTTGACTGCTGTTATTTGCCCCTTCTGGTAATATATGCGATGATGACAATAAGTCATGGGGCTAAGGGGGGCAAAGCCCCCCTCAACCCATTATTGTATCCCACGGCCTGTAACAAAACAATTTACCCAACACCTGACCGTGGGATACAATAATCGGTTGAAGGGGACTTTGCCCACCTCACTCCCCATGACTTATTGTCATCATCATATATATTACCAGCAGGGGCAAATAACAGCAGTCAAATTAGACGCGAATGTAACTGTAAGTGTGCGACTATGTAGACAAAGCGGATGGTACTCCCGCTAACACAACTCTTACCGAGATAGCCAGGTATGTGAGAAGGTTAAGAACAGGGTGTCAAGCTAAAGCAGAGTCCATTCTTTTTAGTCTTTATTATTTATTATTTTGCATGTACAGTAAACTCCCGCCCTTTCGGAATTCCAAGACTTTCGTACTAGCATTTCAATTCGTACTCACGGTTCAGCCTTTTGGATTTGTTTGAAAGGCTGAGAAAATACCTCCCTCCTTTTCGAACTAAACTTTTCGGACTACATTAACCGTATATACCGGCGTATAAGACACATTTCTAAACCTTTAATAATCCCTCCAAAATCATGGGTGTTCTTATACGACAAATATACTATCAATGCAAGTGAATTTGGAGCGCCGAGATTCATCAGCTGATTTTCCGAGTGACCGAAATCGTCGAAATACGATGATTTAATCATAAGTAATAATAATAATAATAATAAGCATGTTACTTATTTCTCATAAGCGCCAATTCTTCCGAAGAATTCACTAGCGCTCGAAAAGAGAAAGAAAAAAGAACAAAAATCAATGCATCAAAAGAAGGCTTATATACAACACACATTTAACAATCACTAGCAGTGGCAAAATAGCCTAAACTCTATAGCCATCTGTCATGACACCTCTCTCAAGATCATAGCTTCTCTCAAAGAGAAAAGTCTTAAGTTGTCTCTTGAAGCATTCAACAGAACTCAGTTGTCTCATGGACAGCGGCAACCTGTTATACAACCTCGGAGCCATGTAGGAGAATGACCTCTCAAAGAAAGAAGACTGCTGGAAAGCCCTTGGTTCATCAAGACGAAAAGGGTCATTGTCATGACGCACAACTACACCATGGTGTGCGCCTGAGCAGCTCCGCAAGGTACCTAGGCTCACCAAATTTGAGAACCTTAAAAGTCACCAAACACAACTTAAATTCTATTCTTGCTCTTACTGGCAGCCAGTGCAGTTCTATGTGAAGAGATGTAGTAGGAGTTCTAGGTGGAACACCAAAAATTAGTCTTGCGGCCCTATTAAGAACAGACTGAACTCAGGGACTCGGGGCTGTTCGGCCAGGCAGCTTAGGGAACAACAACAACAACAACAACAGACTGAACTTTCTTCAAAATATAATTTGGAAGACCCACCAACAGGGCATTGCAATAATCAACACGAGAGAAGACCAATGAGTGAACCAACGTCAGGAGGCAACGTCTGGTTATAAACGGCTTCACCAAATAGAGATTTCTGATGTGCAAGTAACAACTTTTAACTACTGTATCTGGTTTACATGCTCTTTGAAATCTAATCGGGAGTTCACATATGCACCCAGATTTCGAACAGAGTTGGCCGGTCGCAGCTGAGATCCACCCACATTGATGGAGAGGGCACCTACTATATCATCAGCTCTTCTATTTCCTCGGATGATGAGAATATCAGTTTTACCATCATTTAGTTTAAGTACTATATATAACTTATACTGTATACTTACCTTAAGTTTTTATAATATTTCATAATAAACTTATATAAAACGAGTTATAAGATCAAATGAAAAATCAGTGTACCGGTACCATTGCCGAAACACGTGTGTGTTACTGTTGTTTGGGTATGTCGAGTGAGTGTGTGTGTTCTTGTGTGGCTATGTCGGCTGCCACTGATATACGGTGTGCAATAAATGTTATTATAATTATTCTCAATGGAATTGAGTTTCATTTTACCTAATAATATTTATAATATTAAAAGCCAAAGAAAACTCCATTAAACTGTATTATTTTTGTGTCAAATAAATGGCATTTCAAAGTACCAATGGACTCTCTCTTTATATACAGCATTATCTATATATATATACTGTATATCTCTTATTATTTATAGTCTTTATTTATCTGTGTTTATCTCTCCCCCCCCCAGGCAAGGCCGCGACTCAGTAATGGCTGACAGAATGGCGCGAAGGAGAGTGAAGCTTTACGCCCTCAACGTAGACAGACAATGGGATGACAGAGGAACCGGCCACGTCACATCCTCGTAAGTTTGAGTCCGGATATGATACCACAAAGAGAGAGAGAGAGAGTGAGTAGTATAAGTTGTAGAAATAGTCATGATAAAGATCAACTTATTAAAGAGTACACAATATTATGTCAACAAGGTTCAACTAAACAAAATGTAAACAAAGATCAACTGACTGGAGACAAAATGTAAACAAAGGTCAGCTGACTGGAGACAAAATGTATACAAAGATCAGCTGACTGGAGACAAAATGTAAACAAAGGTCAGCTGACTGGAGACAAAATGTATACAAAGATCAGCTGACTGGAGACAAAATGTATACAAAGATCAGCTGACTGGAGACAAAATGTATACAAAGATCAGCTGACTGGAGACAAAATGTAAACAAAGATCAGCTGACTGGAGACAAAATGTATACAAAGATCAGCTGACTGGAGACAAAATGTAAACAAAGATCAGCTGACGGGAGACAAAATGTAAACGGAGATCAACTGACTAGAGAGAGAGAGTGAAGTTTTACGCCCTCAACATAGACAGAAAGTGGGATGACAGTGGAATACTGCGTTCAATGCTGGTGCCCTTATTACCAAAAAGACATAAACAAGCTAGAACGAGTTCAACGTAGAGTTACCAAAATGATACCTAGCCTAAAGAACAAACAATACGAAGAGCGTCTTAGAGAATTAAATCTATTTCCTTTAACCCAGCGCAGATTAAGAGGTGACTTAATTCAAGTGTTCAAAATCATCAAAGGCATCGACAATATGAACTGTAGTAAGTACTTCACTATCGACCAATCTAATTACACACGGGGAAACGGTTGCAAAATTATTGGTAAATCTTTTAACTCACACGAATCTAAGAATTTCTTCTTCAATCGAGTTGTCAACTTGTGGAATGGGCTTCCCCGAGACGTTATAGACTGCATCACCGTTGATTCATTTAAACTCCGCCTAGACAAATATCTCGCATCAAACCCGCGACTGACTGCGTTTGTAAATGAATAACTTTATTTTATCCTCCCCTCAGTTACTAACCCATATGTCCCCTACTAACTTTCTAGTCCTGCCCCGGACATTAGTTCCAGGGCAGTAGTTCCCTTTCCAATGTTCCCTTACCCACTCTAAACCACTGTTTGGACACTTGATCCTCAGTGTTTTGGAGGACAAGCAGCCAAGAAGGGTCACTAGACCTGTTGTTGCTTGATTTCCTTTGTACTCCTTTGTACGTTCCTTACCCCCCCTGGGGGTAAGGGGGCCTCCATCTTATGGTGGAGGAAAAAATGAATATGCTCCACGCGTCCTACTGCGTGTCGTACAAGGCAACTAATAGGGGGAATGGAGGTAGATTGTAGGCACCAATCGAACAGGGCTATACCCAGGAGAGGCTGTGGGCATTTGATAAGGAATCGTTGGAACTCCTGTTTCATTTGCTTGGCCTCTCCTACTGATTCCCTTTGTGCCTCACTTACACTGAGAGTAGTCCAGCATGCTCTCACAAACCCCTCCTCCTCCTATCTACTTCACTACACTTAACATGCACACCACACTTCCTCCTTCATAATTATTAAAAACAAAAAATTATAATGAACACAGGCCCAGCCTCGGAGGGGGGGGACCATAAATACCCCCACACATTTATTTATTTGTTTTTTCTTCCTATATTCCAACTACTCCCTCTCGGGCATAGGCTGATAGTCTTTACACTCTACCGCTGAACACGGTGAGGCCCGTGAGGTCTTGTTCCAGTCTAGGGAGTGAGACATGCGAAGCAATCCCATCTCTGAAGCCGCCTCGCCTCTGCGCTTCACAGTCTCATCCCCCACACTCGGACCCTCACTCTCAGAACGCCACCTATTGAGCAATTAACTCACTAGGCATTGCCCCCCTGTAGCATATTTTTGAATATGGGAATATTCATACAATGCTATTTTAATCAGGGAACAATGAGGGTATTTTATTGGCATTTCAGTGTGCTGTGGTAATGAACTAATACAGTACTAGGTACAGCACAAATTCCATCCCAATAATATCTTCCCATTGACATATTGGGATTCGAACCCGAGTCCATTGGATTACCAGTCCAGTGGCAAGACCACTCCGCCACACCTCCCCGACCTTCCCATGACGACCCCTCTAAATACTCTGTACCACGGCCTGTCACTCTTACTATCAACTTCTGCAATATTCGTGGCCTTTCCTCTAATTTTCACTCTATCGAACACCATCTCTCCTCCAAACCTGATCTTTTTTTCCTCACCGAAACTCAGGTGTCTGAAGCAAAGTCTGCCAGCAGCCCCTTCTCTGTATCCTCCTACTTTCTCTATCCCAGTTTCAAAGCCAAAGGCGGATGTTGTGCATACGTGCACAACAAACTCACTTGCTCTCGTGTTCCCGATTTCAACTCCTCTGAATTCTCAACTTTATGGCTCAAACTATCCTGTCATTCTCATGCTAAATATTTCTGTGCTGTCTATCTTTCCCCTAACTCTACCGACTTTCCCAAATTCTTCGACTATCTAAACTCTAAAGTGGAACACATTCTATCTATCTCTCCCTCCTCTGAAATCTCCATCTTAGGAGATTTCAACGTTCACCACAGCCAATGGCTCTCCTCTCACTCTACTGACCAACCTGGTGAACAAGCCTACGTCTTTTCTATCATAAATGACCTAGAGCAGCTGGTCCAGCAACCCGCCCGTTTCCCGGATCGCTTCGGAGATCGGCCCAACATTCTTGACTTATTTCTGACTTCTAACCCTTCTTCTTACACTGTCAATCTTTTCTCTCCTTTGCACTCCTACCATAAACTTATCTCCGTCACCTGTCCTATCTCTTCAGTACAGCCATCTGATCCTCCCAGCCGGCTGCACTTGTGGCACTTTGGCACTGCCGACTGGGTGGCTCTCCGGCAGTACTTCTTTGATTTCCCATGGAATGACTTCTGCTAACGTGGCCATGGACCCTCGGAGAGTGCTGAACGCATTACCGAGGTAATCCTCTCGCGCATGGAAGCGTACATTCCATTTTCGTTCTCTCAGTCTAATGCAAAAAAATCTTGGTTTACTCACGCTTGTTCTACTGCTGTCCGCAACAAGGAGGAAGCATTCAACCGGTACCGACGCCTTAAAACTCAAGAATCTCATTCTTCATATGTTTCTGCCCGAAATCAAGCCAAGTCTGTTCTTCAACTTGCCAAGCACTCTTTCATCAATAATAAATGCACTGAACTATCCAACTCTAGCTCTTCCCAAGCTTTCTGGCATCTAGCCAAAAATCTCTCCAACAACTTTTCTTCCTCGTCTTTCCCTCCCCTTTTCCACTCTGATGGCATAACCATCACTTCTTCCTCTGACAAAGCTGAACTCTTTGCTCAAACTTTTGCCAGAAACTCTACCTTGGATGATTCCGATGCTATTCCTCTCTCTCCACCCCTCTCTCCTACTTATGCCTAATATCCTAATCTCTTCTAAAGATGTACTTTCTACCCTCTCTGGGCTTAATACTAAGAAGGCGTACGGTCCGGACGGTGTTCCTCCTGTTGTACTTAAAAACTGTGCTTCCGTGCTGACCCCCTGCCTAGGCAAACTCTTTCGTCTCTGTCTCTCCTCTAACGTCTTTCCTTCTTGCTGGAAGTTTTCTCTCATTCAACCTGTCCCAAAAAATGGTGACCGCTCTCAACCCTCCAACTATCGTCCAATTGCTCTCATCTCTTGTATCTCTAAAGTTTTTGAAACTATTCTTGCTTCCAAATTCCTTCAGCATTTCTCTTTTCATAATCTGCTCTCAGATCGCCAGTATGGCTTCCTTAACCCCTCAAACCCGGTTGGGCTCTGAGGCACCCATAACAAACGCGGCCCGCGGACCCCGGAAGGGCTCTGAGGCACCGGCAGCTTGACAGCCTGTAAGCTTGTTTTGAAAGGCGTCCGTCTGACGCATATAAACACAGCCGGTTGGCCCGACGCCGCCCACCTTCGAACACAAGAAGGAGAGGCGTAGTTTGTTCTTGTGTGGCTGTATGTTGTCGTGTCAGTAGTGAAAAGTGGCTAATATGGCTGACATCGCCACAAAGTTCTCTCCACGGAAATTGTCATCACAACTGAACCAGTTGACTTAGAGAGCTCTACTTAACGCCATTCTACAGGTACGAAACACATCTACGCTTGGGGATGCGCGGGAATGCGGAAGCAGTCAAAATAACAAAGATACGGTAGCCTAGGCGAGACGTTTTTTCGGCCAAATCCCCCGGGTTTCGGGGAATATTTATAGAATACATAGCCGAGGCTGGAGGGTTAAGGGTCGCTCTACTGGTGATCTTCTTTCATATCTTACTAACTCTTGGTCATCCAACTTTCGGGACTTCGGTGAGACTTTTTGTTGCACTAGACATATCGAAGGCCTTCGATAGAGTCTGGCACATATCTTTAATTTCCAAACTGCCCTCATTCGGTTTCTGTCCCTCCATCTGTGCCTTTGTCTCTAATTTCCTTTCCGGCCGTTCCATAGCTGCGGTTGTGGACAGCCATCACTCATTTCCTGATCCTATCAACTCTGGTGTTCCTCAGGGTTCTGTCCTATCTCCTATTCTCTTTCTAATTTTCATAAATGATCTTCTCAACTGTACATCCAGTCCCATCTATTCATATGCAGATGACTCTACTTTACATCACTCAATTAGTTTTCCAGAATGCCCCAGCCAGCAGTCCCTCAAAAGTAAACGTAATGAAGCCATAAAATGCTTATCTTCTGATCTAGCTACTATTTCCAATTGGGGTAGAGAAAATCTTGTTGCATTTAATGCTTCTAAAACTCAATTTATCCATCTTACTACCCGTCAGGAACCTCCAGAGGACTATCCCTTATTCTTCAACAATACAAAAATCAACCCTTCATTTTCCCTCAATGTTCTCGGTGTCTCTTTTTCTTCTGCTCTCACTTGAAAGACCTTATTACCAGTCTCACTAAGGCAGCCTCCCAGAAGCTGGGTGTGCTCAACCGCCTCAAGGGGTTCTTTACCCCTGCCCAGCTTCTTGCTCTGTACAGGGGCACAGTGCGTCCTTGTATTGAATATTGTTCACATGTGTGGGGAGGATACTCTCACACCGCACTCCTAGATAAAGTAGAAAGGAAAGCCTTTCGTATCATTAACTCCCGTCCACTCACCAACTCTGCAATCTCTCTCTCTCTTCGCCGCAATGTTGCATCTCTCTCACTATTCTATCGCTACTACAATAATCAGTGTTCCTCGGAGCTCCCTACTCTGTGCAACTCTCCAACCCAAGAGTGAAATGCTATTCTCATACTTTCTTCTATTCAACTGCTGAGCTCTGGAACTCTCTCCCAGAATCAGTCTTTCCCTCTTTGTATGACTTAATTGCTTCAAACTCCGTGTGTCCAGGCATTTTAGCTCGAACGTCCCTTGATTTCGGCCCTGTCACTCTTTGAAATCTGGGGGAGCCTGGAGGCACTCGCTGCAGGCAGTTATGCCTTTTGTCTCCCTCATTCACATAGAACAAAAAATCCTCGTAAGTTTGAGTGGATAGGATACTACAAAGAGAGAGAGAGTGGGTTGTGTGTGAGAGAGAGTGTGAGTACTATAAGGTACTGTATATAAATATTCAAACTAATTATCAACTTTGTGGAGAGTATGTGAACAAAATGTAAACAAAGATCAGCTGACTGGAGACAAAATGTAAATAAAGATCAGCTGACTCTAGAAAGGAAATGTCAACAAAGATCAGCTGACTAGAGAGACAGACAGAGTAGCTTTACATCTTCAACGGAGTCAGACAATGGAATGACAGTGGAACGGACCACGTCACATCCTCGTAAGTTTGAGTCCGGATACGATACATGGGGGAGAATGCGTATGAGTGTGTGAGTAGCATAGGGTGTAAAAATAATAAAAATAAACATCAGCTGACTGGAGACAAAATGTAAACAAAGATCAGCTGACTGGAGACAAAATGTAAATCAAAATCAGCTGACTCTAGAAAAGAAATGTCAACAAAGATCAGCTGACTAGAGAGACAGACAGAGTAGCTTTACATCTTCAACGTAGTCAGACAATGGAATGCCAGTGGAACGGACCATGTCACATCCTCGTCACATCCTCGTAAGTTTGAGTCCGGATACGATACATGGGGGAGAATGCGTATGAGTGTGTGAGTAGCATAGGGTGTGAAAATAATAAAAATAAACATCAGCTGACTGGAGACAAAATGTAAACAAAGATCAGCTGACTGAAGACAAAATGTAAACAAAGATCAGCTGACTGGAGGCAAAATGTAAACAGATCAGCTGACTGGAGAAAAAATGTAAACAAAGATCAGCTGACTGGAGACAAAATGTAAACAAAGATCAGCTGACTGGAGATAATATGTCAACAAAGATCAGCTGACTGGAGACCAAATGTAAACAAAGATCAGCTGACTGGAGACAAAATGTAAACAAAGATTAGCTGACTGGAGACAAAATGTAAACAAAGATCAGCTGACTGGAGACACCCATAAGATAAGCATTGTTATCATACAGAGTTGTCTATCTATATACTCAGGCCCAATCCCCACTTTTCCTTTGGGGGGGGGGGGGGGGGGGGGGGGGCGTCCGACTCCAGACAGAGCCAGAATAAGGACAACAGAAAACAATGAACAAACAAAATACAAATTCACACACATCTAGGTCACCCAGGAGAAGATGCAGAGACCAGTGTCACCAAGGTCCCTCCAGCACTCCCCCGACCACAAAGTTGTAGATAGGTGGAATAGGCTACCTAGCGCCATAGTGGGATCAAGAACGATAGAGAGCTTCAAGATAAAATTAGATAGACATATGGACGAGATAGGTTGGGTGTGAGAGGGATCTGCCTTGTGCGGGCTAATCGGTTTTTCGCAGACTCCCATTTTCTTATATTCACTGTTATTATTCCCCAGGTACGTGGACCGACTGAAGGGCATGTCTCTCCTGGTTCGGGCAGAGGCCGACGGTTCCCTGCTACTAGAGTCCCGCATACAGGCAGACACGGCCTACCAGAAACAGCAGGGGACCCTCATCGTTTGGTCGGAGGGGGAAAACTTCGACTTGGCGCTCAGTTTTCAAGAGAAGGCCGGATGCGATGAGATATGGGAAAAGATATGTCAGGTTGGTATATTATTGTTATTTATATATTTTTGTATATACTGTATTTATATATACAGTATACATAATTCAAGATATAAGAGTAAACAAAAATATAACCTAAGATATATTTCATATACTGTGGGTTGCCATTTAGTGTTCAGAAGTAGAATTCTGTTAAGGAAACAGATTAACTTGCTCATGTAGTAATGTACACCCTACAGTATGTGGTGGAGTGTGTTTTTTTATTTATAAAGAATTATTATTTTACTTAAGCGTTGTTTCCACATAGCAATTTTGATTAGTTGTTTTGTCTTTTTACTGTGTTCGTCCAAGTTTTGGTTTGTATATTTTGCAAGTTTTACATTGTAATTATATGTATGTTGTATATACTCAAGCGCATACCCTATAGCTGGGGGTGGCCGACTCGAGACAGAGGCCAAACAGGAGCAACTTTTAAAGTTCCAATTGGCGTTCCCTCGCCCTTTTCTCTGTCTCGTCTAGTACCTATCTATCTATCTATCTATATGCTCAGGCCCAATCCCCACTTTTCCTATTTTTTTATCAACTCTGCGTAAGCAGAGTTTGGTATCCCCCCCCCCCCGTATAGTGGGTACCACTGGGAAAAAATGTCTTTCGTCGTTGTTGTCCGTCTGTCTCGAAACTCCTAGACCGTTGGGCGGATTTCCACAAAATTTCACACGAACATTTGTTGCGTGAATGCGAACGTCAAGTCAAAAAAGATTTTTTAAATTTATGCAATAGTTATGATTTTAGGTCCAAAATATGGTTTTACCCCCCCCCCCAGCAATGATGGTGTTATTTGTACTCACACACTAAGAACGCATTCGTTCTGGGGGCGAAAACATCTTGCTTCGCATTTGCTAGGTTAAGTTAGTTTAGTTGGCATTAGAAGTGATGGTAGTAATAGTGGGATTGATGGTGATAGTAGTGATGATGGTGATAATAGTAGTGATGATGGTTGTAGTTGTATTGATGATGACAGTAGTAGATATGATGGTGACAGTACTAGTAGTAGTGATGATGGCCTTAATAGTAGTGATGATGGTGACAAGTAATGATGATAGTTGTAGTGATAATGATGACAGTAGTTATGATGGTAGTGACGATGGTGTGAGTATTAGTGATGATGGTGAAAGTTGTAGTGATGATGACAATAGTTGTGATGAAGATCATAGTAATGGTGGTGATGATGGCGGTAGTAGTGATGATGGTTATATAGTACTAGTGATGATGTTAACAGTAATGATGATTGTAAGATGGTGGTGATGATAGTAGTAATGATGGTTGATAGTTGTAGTATCAATGATGATAGTAGTGATTAAGATGGTAGTGACAATGGTGACAGTAGTAGTGATGATTGTAATTGTAGTAGTGATGATGATCATAGTAATGGTGATGATGACAGTAGTCGTGATGATTGTGGCAGTTATAGTGATGATGGCAGTAATAGTGATGATTGTGATTGATGATGGTATTAGTAGTGATGATGATAACCTATCGCAGAGTTGGGTATGCCGTTTTGATTTTGGGCAAAACGGCACGTCTACTTTATTTTTATTTCCTATTTTACTCTATTTTATTATTTTGTTGTTTTTATTTTTTTGGGGGTGGCCGACTCAAGACAGAGCAAGAACAGGGAAAACACAAAACACAACATAAAACAACAAACAAACACAGACAAAACAAAAAATTCACACACATCTAGGTCACCCAGGAGAAAACCCAGAGACTAGTACCGGTAGGTGAATTTTACAAGGGCAAGAGGATTCCTAGCCTCCCGGCCCAGAAGTAGGAAAAGTAGTACAGTAAAAGAGATGGACAGAAACGGCTAAGGTTGGGTAGAGGATGCCAAACCTCACTGTGGATAGGACCAGCCCTCACCCTGCGAGAATTGTGATTAGTTCTTTTGTCTTTATATTGTGTCGTCCCTGTTTTGGTTTGTTAACTTGTTAATTTTGTGCGAAAAACGGATATTGAAGTTAAATGCGGGGAAGAGCAAGGTTATGGTCTTCGAAAGGGGTGAAGTCACAGAGTGTGAGGTGAAGTTGAACGGTCAGGCTATGGAGGTTGTCAGCTCATTTAAGTATCTGGGCAGTGTGTTAAGTAAAGATGGGACTATGCATGAAGAAGTGCAGTAGCAACAAGGGAAGAGGGTTGTAGGAACGTTGAAAGCAGTAACAAGAAATAGGGTGGTCAGTATGGAAGTAAAGAAGTCCTTGCATGACAGTGTGGTAATCCCGACACTAACTTACGAAAGCGAAGCATGGACGTTCGGGGAGAGACTCAGACCAAGAGTGAGAGCGGTGGAAATGAGTTACTTGTGAAGTGCGTGCGGAGTTACATGGAGGGATAGACAGACGAATGAGGAAGTAAGAAGGAGGTGTGGTGTGGAGGTAGATGTGCTGGAAAGTGTGAAAAGGAACAAATTGAGATGGTTTGGCCATATGGAACGTATGGAAAGCGAGAGAATGACTAAGAGGGTGTACGAGAGTGAGGTGGAAGGATGGAGTGAGGAAGTATATTGATGAAGGCGGTGCTGGTTGGGAGGAGGGGCGTCGACTGACTGCGGACAGAGGTGCATGGGGCGGTTCGTTCGTGGCCACCCCTTCGGGGATCACGGCATCAGGCAATACAGTAGATAGATAGATAGATACTCGAGGCACATAGGCTCTGGCCGACTCGGAACAGAGCCCAAACAGGGACAAAAAATTAAAATAAAATAAAATACAAATTCACACACATCTAGGTCACCCAGGAGAAGACCCAGAGACCAGGGTCACCAAGGTCCCTCCAGCACACCCCCGGCCCCCGACCACCCGGAGAGGTTCCGATCTCGGCAGGCAGGCATGCAGCGAAGCCCTATCACCACAAGCCCGCCCACCACACTTCCAGGCGCACCCTTCATATTAATCGTCTCCCCGGGCCAGGCGCCTGATGGACTATTATCTAGTCCAACTTGCGCCCGACCCCTTCCCCCAAATGACCACGTGTTCACTCATCTATGCACAAGCATTTTCCATTCATTCCTGTTTATTACACACTTAAACAGACTAATTCCTTGAACGTGATGATAGTGCGTTGTTATGTTAATTAAAATGTAAAACTTGCAAACAAAGTCAAACCAAAACTGGGACAGACAATATAAAGTCAAAACAACACATCAAAATCGCTAAATGGAAAGAACGCTTACTAAATTTTTTTTTTTGAAATGAAAGAACACAATCCACCACATCGGGTGTACATTACTACATGAGCAAGTTAATCTGGTTCCCAAGCAAACTAATCGTACACATAACAACGCACTATCGTCACGTTCAGGGAATTAGTCAATTTGGGAAGTCCGGGACGTTCTGGCAAATATTACTAAACTCTGCATGAATTAAAATGTAAAACTTGCAAACTAAACAAACCGAAATTGGGACAAGGACAATATAAAGTCAAATTAAATTATCAAAATCGCTATGTGGAAACAACGCTTACTAAAATGAAAATTATTAAATAAAAGAAAACAATCCACCACACAGGGTGTACATTACTACATGAGCAAGTTAATCTGTTTCCCAAGCAAACTAATCGCACATATAACAACGCACTATCGTCACGTTAAAGGAAGTACAGTAGTCAAGTTTGGGAAGTCCGGGACGTTCTGGCAAATTTTACTAAACTCTGCATGAATAAAGAAACTAAATGTTAAATGTCAAAATATTATTTAAAATCAAATTTGCAACATGGCAAGACATTAACAATAGTACAAAATACAAATATTGATAAGATATCTATACTATTACAAAATAATATATAAAATACAGTACAGCACTCACTAACGATAGTGCTATCGGGTAGGTACCTGTAAGCATAGCATGCCTCAAGTGACCCCTATCAATAACTACCCTACAAATAACCTACATTTATAGCACAAATAAACTAAGGAAATCGCAAAAGTAAGCAATTGATACTATCGACAATGAATACATATAATATAAAGACAAATAATTGCAAAATATGAAGTAACAACAGATTTAAACAAAGAGTACTCTTTTAACAATAACAATAAATTTAAAAAATCATCAATATTAATATTAATAATAGAAAAAGAAAAAGATAAACAATAAATACAGACAAAAAACAATAAATACAGACAAAAAGTAAGCAGAGGTTATACAAGAAACTTCAAGTTAAAAATGCTTGATTAAAATTATTGATGTCAAATTTTAGAATACAGTCACAATAATTGACCCTAAAAAGATTAAATTTATGGAACAATTTACTTGCCTCAAAACCTCTGTCCACTAAGAGTCTGTATAGTAACCTAACTCTAGCCCAAAAGTCATCTACTTTAGTGCAGATTTTACAAAATCTTATTAATTGGGAATAAAAACAATTATAAGTTATTTTACTATCGATATTACTACTAGGGAAAGGAAAGTTTATTACGTTAAAATTAAAATCATCAACTTTGTGATATACTTTAAGTATGCACTGTTCATTAACAATCTCTATATTTATATCAAGAAAATTTTCAACTTTATAATTTACGTTACATTGTGTGAGGGGAATAGAATTAGGGTAAATAAGTTTAGCAACTTGATTAAAATTTAACAAATTGCAAACAAGAATATCATCAATATATCTACTATTATTACTAAACAGTTTAGCAAGTGCTAATTTTTCTGGGATTTTATTTTTCTTGCTACTGTCAACTAAGTCTTTTATATATTTAAATTCTAAAGCAAGCAAGAATAAGTCTGCAATTAAATAAAAGAAACTACACTTAGTGTTAAAATGTTCTATTAAAATCAAATTTGCAACATGACAAGACAATAACAATAGTACAAAATAAAAATATTGATAAGATATATATATAATATTACAAAAAAAAATACATATATAGCACTCACTAACGATAGTGCTATCGGGTAGGTACCTGTAAGCATAGCATGCCTCAAGTGACCCCTATCAATAACTACCCTACAAATAACCTACATTTATCGTACAAATAAACTAAGGAAATCGCAAAAGCAAGCAATTGATACTATCGACAATGAATAGATATAATATAAAGACAAATAATTAGTTTGCTTGGGAAACAGATTAAGTTGCTCATGTAGTAATGTACGCCCTATGTGGTGGATTGTGTTCTTTTATTTCATAGATTTTATTTTAGTAAGCGTTATTTCCACATAGCGATTTTGATCAGTTGTTTTGCCTTTATATTGTCTTTGTCCCGGTTTTGGTTTGTTTAGTTTGCAAGTTTTACATTTTAACATATATATTTTGTTTGCAGGTCCAAGGTAAAGATCCGAGCGTGGACATAACGCAAGAGATCGTGGAGGAGAGCGAAGACGAGCGATTCGATGAGGTGACGGACTCGAACCCCTGGGTAGAGTTGCCGCCGTGCGAGATTGGTCGATTGGAGGATATCAATGAGGTGAGTGGATGTAGTAGTAGTATACTCTATGTCACGGGAGAAAGGAAATTCCCGTTTGGCAACCGTTTTTCAACCTGTTCGATTTAGTGTATTCTTGTAATGAATAGCTAAATGATATACAACGATGCTAAAGACAACAGACTTCATTGTAAAACAGTAAAATAAACTGTATTTATCATTATTCTAAACACAAACCTAAATGTAACATAAGTATTAGAAGTCAGCCGATGAAATACACGGTTGTGGCCGAGTGTAGGGAGCCAAACAGTGGCGGGTAAGGGGAGGGCAGAGGAGGATGTTAGATAATATACCATATTATATACCATATAAAGCAATGTTATTATGTCACATGTGTATAGGTTTGTAGTACAAGACACATGTGAACAATGAGCACCCTGAATGTAGGTATAAAGGAACATTATTGTAGAGAATATACAAAAATAATGTCAAGGAAGGGAAAGGGGAGGGAGATATCCCACGTGTGAACGAAACTATGGGAGGAAGGGGGAGGGTGTTAGATAATATACCATATATCTTCTATATATAGCAATATTGTTATGTCACATGCGTATAGGTTTGCAGTGGGAATTTCTTTTCTCCCGTGACATAGAGTAAAGGCTAGTAGTACAGTACTGTATAGGCAGCGCCAACGAACTTGGCAATAATCTTGAGTATGTCTGTATGTAAAAAACAACCTCACACACACAACCAGGACCGACCTCCATGTAGAAAATCATGAAGCTCTGTGGATCGATCTACACCTGCCGAGGACAAGACCCATCACAATTGGGGTGTGCTATAGGCCACCAGACGACACACAATTCTTGACCAAATTTGAACGAACGTTGTCATCGCTAGACCCTCGGAATGAATCCATCATACTAGGGGATTTTAACCTGTGTTACAAACAACGAAATGATAGGCTTGTACGAGAATATAGGCATATACTGACAATGCACAATCACAAACAACTCATCACAACCCCCACACGTATCTCTGAGAACACTGCCACAATAATAGACCACATAAACTGTAACAGAGAGGACAAAATATCCCAATCAGGGGTTATACAGACTGGCATAAGTGATCACTTCGTCACATATTGCACACGAAAAACCACAAAAATACCCTAGAGAATCACAAGATTATCAAAACAAGGTCACTCAGAAACTACAATAAAGAAACATTTCTGGACATTTTATGGAATACAGACTGGTCTCCAGTGTTTGGAAGTACAAACGTTAATGACGCATGGGTTGGCTTCAGAACCATCATCACAAACATTCTAGACGAAATAGCTCCTCTGAAAGACATACGAATTAAAGCAAGGTCAGACCCATGGATCAACAATGACATACTACACCATCTGGAACACAGAGACAATCTGTTAAAAAGGCTAGCGAAACATAGACAGGATCAAGGTCTGAAACATGAGTTCAACAGGGCCAGGAATAAACTAAGTAGGAAAATAAAATCAGCGAAAACTAATTATTTTCACAATAAGGCAGAGGAATATCAGAATAACCCAAAGAAACTATGGAGGCACCTAAAAACAACAGGCTACAGCAACAAGACAAGGGATTCGTCTAACACTAATATTGCTCTCACCATTAATGATCAGATTTGCCACGATAAACGACAAATTTCAACCTACTTCAACTCCTTCTTCACCTCCATAGCAAACACACTTGACAGAACCTACCTCAACCTCTCAATAAATACACGACAACAACGGCCACCTTTCAAAATTTCTACAGAGATAAAGACATGCACCCAAACACATTTGGATTGCAAAATGTTACACCAAAATACACTTTTGACGAGCTGTCTAACCTAAATGTACATAAAAGCACAGGACCAGACAAAATTCCTGCCAAATTTCTACGAGATGGAGCCATTGGTATAGCAGGCCCCCTAACTCACATCATCAACTTGTCAATTAACACCAACACTGTACCTGCTGAACTGAAGGAAGCTATTGTAACCCCTCTATTCAAGAAAGGAAATAAACTAGAAGTTGGTAACTACAGACCAGTTAGCATATTATGTATTGTATCTAAAATCCTTGAAAGAGCGGTATACACCCAAATTGAACACTACCTCAAACAAAATGATCTATTCTATAAGTTTCAATCAGGTTTCAGATGCATGTACTCGACAGACTCCTGTCTCATCCACTTAACAGATCACATTCGTAAAGAAATGTCTAAAGGTAACTACACCGGTATGGTTCTTCTTGATCTACAAAAAGCGTTTGACACAGTAGACCATGATATCCTATGTAATAAACTACAAGCAATGGGCATAGGATCTGTGAACTGGTTTAAATCTTATCTTAGTGGTAGAACCCAAAGAGTCAAAATTGATGATAATATATCTGATCCTATGCCAATTAACTGTGGGGTCCCGCAGGGAAGCATCCTTGGTCCCTTACTCTTTCTCTGTTATGTGAACGACATGGAACTGAGCGTCTCATGTAAATTATTACTGTATGCAGACGACAGCGTGCTCCTGGTTTCAGGAAAAGACCCAATAAGTATTGCCGCTTCACTTTCCAAAGAACTAGAATCATGTAGTGAATGGCTAGTGGACAATAGACTATCTCTTCACCTGGGCAAGACGGAAGCCATCTTATGTGGAACAAAACGCAAACTGAAAGACATTGTGGGCTTCTCGGTCAACTGTAATGATATTCCTATAACAACAGTGTCACAAGTTAAATATCTCGGACTAAAACTGGACGCGAGTTTGTCAGGTGAAACAATTTTGGAATCTATCCTGAGTAAGTGTAGAGCACGTATAAAATACAGTAGGGTCTCGTAAGATGCGAGATCTTAAGATGCGATTCGCATAAGATGCGAGGACCCCCAAATAATAAATAAATTATTTTAAGATGCGAGAATGACCATAATTTGCGAATCGGAGGCTCAAAGTGGGCTAAATCCGAGGAGAAACCTTAAGATGCGAAAACAAATGTTTAAATGCGAGCCTTAGGCGGGACGTTTTTTCCGTATTTTTACGTGATCGTAAGATGCGAAATCGTAAGATGCGGACGCATTCATCGACCATAAACTCGCATCTTACGAGACCCTACTGTACCTGTATAGACAGGTGGGATGCTTGCCCGCGGCGACCAAAAAGACCCTCTGCCAAGCGCTTGTTCAATGTCATTTTGACTATTCTGTGTCATCCTGGTACTCTGCATCATCTAAATCAGCACAGCACAAACTTCAGGTCACTCAAAATAAAATGGTTAGGTTCATGCTGAACCTAGGACCCAGATCACATGTTGGCCAGGAACAACTTCAGTCACTAGGTACAGTATGCTCAATGTCGCTGACAGGGCCAAACAAATCAGGCTCACTAATGCCTTCAAAATGTTCTATGACAGAGCTCCAGAGTACCTAAAGAATGATTTTGTTAAAGCAAATGAGAGGAGTGGACATAATACAAGAAACAGGATGTTTAATTTTAAGGTCCCGAGAATCCAAGGACAGGGTAAGCAAACATTCTTCTTCACCGCCATCAAAGACTGGAACGACCTACCCCAGTCAGTCCGTGAAAAGAGAACACTGTATTCCTTCAGACGTAGCCTGAAGGAACACCTGAACCGGACAGCTGCGAGAAGGGAGCACCAAGCTTATGTCTACTACTAAATGCGACATAAGAGATAGACAAACCAAACTGAAATGATTACTGATTACGGATTACTGATATTTACTATAGGATGTAAGGTATCTTAAAATAACCCCCTAGAAATACTTTTTCTAAAGTATCCATTTCTTTATCCTCCCCATTTTTCCCCAGCTAACCTAATCCCACAAGGACCCCAATGGAAATACGCCTAACGGCCTTATTGGGCTATCCTTAGTTGGAATTATGCAAGGCTGGTACATGTCATATTTGTAACAAACTATGTGGTACCAACTCTGTAAATTGCTAACTGAATAAATATTATTATTATTATTATTATTATTATTATCATTATCCCTGACCTCTCTGTAACTCAAAATGGCCTAGTAGTCCTGGAGCCAAGGGGTGTTTGCATGCATGAATGGGCCAGAAAATCACCCGCTTGATTTAGTTAGAGGGTCCACTGGGACACCTTTTTAGCGAGGGTAGACATCCCGAAACCCGGCAGTTATCGTGTTATTCGGTGTTTTCGCTGAATTTAATGAAATCAAAATAACTCCTTTTTTTACGTGTGACGGTTACATAAATTACAATAACTCGGCAATGAAATGGTCTACAGAGCTCTTTCACCACTCAAAATAAAGCTTAAAGAATTATCTATTCAATGGATACAAACACAATAAGATTGGTCAATACCCAAGGTCACAAGAGGTCAAAGTATGACCTTTTCTGATGAGGAACTAAAATTTATGACTTCAAATTTAAATATTTGTGAAAAATAGGTAAATGGATTGAACGTTTAATGCTTTTTATATTCTGGTTAGGTACACCATAGGCAAGTTTTTGAAATTAGTTGGAAAAGTTGATTACGTATTTTAACCCCTGTGTAGCAATCAATAAAAGGTATATATACCGTATCAACGTACTGAAGCATAACAGATATATGCCATAATTTGTATTCTTTAGGATTGCAATAGGAATGCAAAAATGAGTTAATCCAGTATATTTTATGTTCTCTGTTCATATATTGTTCATTTAAAATTTTGGGAAAACTATTTTTTTTTTTTTTTTTTTTTTTTTCAGTGAAATCACCATGAGCAAACCATTTGAATTTAATAACTTGTTGTTATGTCTGGGCTCTTTTCATATGATTAAGGTAGTCATGGGTGCGATAGGAAGCTCATTAATGGCAGTGGAGCAGAAACTATATTGGTAGAGTCTAAAGCATTTGGCCAAAATGTGGTAAGATCAGTTCTTGATGGATCACATTATACGAGGTCGTTGAAGGGTTTGTTCATGCTCTCTGAGTGTATAGAAAGGCTGCAGTGGGCGGAGTTCTTCTAAGTGGAAGGAATTGAGAGGTACAGGGATGAGCTTGAGCATCTGAGACTGTTGAAAAACTCTGTAGCAGAAAAGAAGAGGGAGGAAAGCAAGGTTCATTTGGAGGCATTTATGTCAAACTCAGAAGTCATGGTTGAAGACTTCAATAAATTTAGATGTCAGAGACTTTTACATTCTGGGACCACTTCGTCAGAATGGTGGTTGTTCTAAAGGACTTGGTTAGGGCAGACCGTGAGGGAGACTGGAAACTCCATCTCCAAAGTGTTCAATCTGTGCTGCCGCTATTTGCTGGAAGTGATAGGGTCAACTATTTTAGATGGGCTTCATTATACCTAGAAGATATGAGAAAGCTACCAGAAAATGTGTACAAGAGTTTCTTGGCAGGCAAGTTCGTGGTGAAGCGGACAGATGGACCATTCAGTGCTGTAGGGGCAGACATGTGTCTCGAGCAGACGATAAATCGATCCCAGAAGAGTGCTGGGGGTATCATCGGTAGCACCAAAAAGAAGCAATTTGTTGCTCAGTGGGATATAATTTACCATGAAATGTTAGCTGTTGTCAATTTCCAACGTCAGGTCAGTGGAGTCGTCACACCTAGCACAGAACTTTTAGTAAACCACGAGTTCAACTTATCAGCAACAAGGTCATCTGAGACATTGATTCAGGATATGATTGAGTATGTAAAAGAACATGACAACCCCATGACGTTACCGTGTGAAGGAGACAAAGACAAGCTTCACAACATCCTCACACAGGAAATCATGACAAAGGAAATCTGTGACAATCTGCTCGAATTTGATGAAAGATCTAGGAAGAAGTATGAAACATTCCGAAATGAAAGAATCGTAATGAAACACAGATCCATCTTTGATACCATTCACAGGACGAACCTTAAGACATTCAAATCCATGAAGGGAGACCAAAGTACCTATAAGTCTACAAGCAAAGAGACCAAGAAGCAAATGGCAGAAACCCAGAAGATCTATGACATTGCTCGTGTCCGAGGATATGACACGAAACATTTGCTGGGGTTTGACCTGATTGACAGCAGTTACCTCTTTGACAAGAATGGACTAATGACCAAACCAAACAAAAGTGAACTGTGCACTGAGTTAGAAAAACACCTTGAAAAAGCAGACTATATACCACCATCTAAATGGAAGCCAGCAAATACAGTGACTATCATTGATGTAATGGCAGGCCTTCGTCGTATGCGGGTATCCCAGATGAACACCTTTGGTGAACTCTGCGATAAGTTCTTGGAGGTGTCATATGGACTTGGCAGCAACTCTAAACGTGTCGACTTCGTCTTTGACACATTCATTAAAATGTAAAACTTGCAAACTAAACAAACCAAAATTGGGACAAGAACAATATAAAGTCAAATTAAATTATCAAAATCGCTATGTGGAAACAACGCTTACTAAAATGAAATTTATTAAATAAAAGAACACATTGAGGGTTCAGTGAAGGACAGCGAAAGAACTAGAAGGTGTGGTTGCAGCCCATTTTTTTTTTTTTTTTAAAAGAGACAATGAACGGAGGAAGGAAAAACACAGATAAAACAAAAAGGTCCATGTGTCTAAAGGCATCCTCAATTCATAAAATGTTTGTAACAACTGGATTTAAACATTTGTAGATTGTAAGTTTGTGGAAAGCAATTCGAGGGAAGTGAATTCCAAAGAGTAGTAGCTCTGGGGATAAATGAATTCTGATAAGCAGAAGTTCTGCATTGTGGAGGAGAAAGTGTAAATTCATGGGCGCTCTCAGCTGCCCTAGTTCTACGGGGAAAGATGTGGAGAGGCGGCACAATTGAAGCAAATAAATTGATTTATATGGGATAGGTACAGGAACGCAATTGCCAGTCACAATGGATGCATTCTGGGCCTCATCTGCAAACAAATCCAAGCTACAGAAACTCATTCGACAACGCATCTTAACCAAGCCAAAACCGATGACAGATACAGTTGTTAGCTCGATTGGACTTCCACCTGAAATTGAACCATGCCTGGCTATTTTGAATGGAAAAGAGACACCATTACCTGATCTAGACACAACGATTGAAGAGGCCGACGTCAGAATTATCCCACATGCTCGTCATGCAGTTGAGAATGGGACTAAGAGAGTGGTTATTATATCATATGATACTGATGTAGTAATCTTGGCCCTACACTACTGGTCGCTTCTGAAGGCACATGGCCTACGAGAGATGTGGATTCGTGCTGGTGTTGGTAATACCACAAGATACATACCCCTTCATGTTCTAGGCGATAAGTTGGGATCAGATACTTGCAAAATCTTAGTTGCCCTGCACCATCTCACTGGTTGTGATTCCACAAGTAAATTTGGTACAAAGGCTGCTGCACTGAAGGCAGATCCGGTGCATTATCTGATTGATTTTGGAAAGGAATTGAACTGTATTAACTTCATCTTGGTGGAAGAGTTCCTTGTGAATGTGTACAAATCAGGAACCTCATGCAGAACAATGGATGAATTACGGTACTACCTCTACCACCACAGCAAAAAGACCATTTTGGAACTGCCTCCCACCAGCCGATCAGTCAAAGGTCATGTCCTCAGGGCATTCTTTGGGACATATCTACAGCTACACTGCCTAAGCAATCCTCAACTGGATCCCAGAGACTTTGGTTTCATTGAAGAAGATGGCATTCTTCAACCGGACCATCTTCAAGTCTTGCTACCGGATGACTTTGCAATGCCCTGTAAATGTACCTCCTGCTCTACTAAACGCTGTGTCTGCAGACAACTAGATATGAAATGCTGCCCTTACTGCAAATGTCAGGTGAAAGGATGTCAAAACCTAGGCCATTAATGTGACACATCACAGAATACATTTCCAACTGTATCCCCGGCTCACCCCTCTCCCCAAAAGTAGGTCATTCATTAATGTGACAAAAAATAATTGAAATCTGCTCTGAAGATATTATATGCAATGTGTGATACTGTGATACAGAGTGTTTTGATAGAACTTTAGCTGACTAAGTAGTACCATAATTATATAACCAATACATAGCTATTATTGGTATATCATTCGCAAACTTCATATTATTGTACTGGACGCCAAGGGGTTAAAATACGTAATCAACTTTTCCAACTAATTTAAAAAAACTTGCCTATGGTGTACCTAACCAGAATATAAAAGCATTAAACGTTCAATCCATTTACCTATTTTTCACAAATATTTAAATTTGAAAAGTCTTAAATTTTAGTTCCTCTTCAGAAAAGGTCATACTTTGACCTCTTGTGACCTTGGGTATTGACCAATCTTATTGTGTTTGTATCCATTGAATAGATAATTCTTTAAGCTTTATTTTGAGTGGTGAAAGAGCTCTGTAGACCATTTCATTGCCGAGTTATTGCAATTTATGTAACCGTCACACGTAAAAAAAGGAGTTATTTTGATTTCATTAAATTCAGCGAAAATCCCGAATAACACGATAACTGCCGGGTTTCTGGATGTCTACCCTCGCTAAAAAGGTGTCCCAGTGGACCCTCTAACTAAATCAAGCGGGTGATTTTCTGGCCCTTTCATGCATGCAAACACCCCTTGGCTCCTGGACTATAGAGCGAATTGGCTGTAAATATCCACACCTATTTCCTGGTGGACTCTTCCCAAATGATAGAAACGTCAGCCCGATTGCTTTCATTCATTTTGAGTTATGAGAAGTTAAGGGGTCAAGATTATTGTAAAGTTCGGTGACGTTACATTTAGTAGTTATTGTAGTACAGTAACCCTCGCTATCTCGGACTAATTGGGGGGAGACCCAGTCCGAGATGACCGAAAATCCGAGATGTCCGAAGTCCGACTTATGTCCGACTTAAGAGAGGAAAATGTCCGAATTGGAAGAGGGAGTCCGAGCCACCAGAGAAAACGGAGACTTCCCTATCACTAACAACGTTGATTCAAGATAAATTACAGTACCTGTACAGTATCCAGCAGACATATATTATAAATATCACTTTCCTTCTCCATTTCACTGTCCTTCTCCACCTCACTGTAGCCTTAGATCTCGGAATTTGCCCTTAGATCTCGGAATTTTCCGAGATATATGACACCTGTCCGACAGACCATGTGGGCCCTCGGAGTTTTCCCCTTACATCTCGGAATTTTCCGAGATATACGGCGAACTTTCCGAGAGGCCGATGCCAGTCCGAGTAGTCCGGGTTTCCGACTTCTAGAGGTCCGAGATAGCGAGGGTTTACTGTAGTAGTATTGGTAGTACACTTTAGGATATAAATCAATGCTTTCTTGAGTCCTCCTTAAATAGTATATGGAGCATATATAAATAGTATATATAGTTTTGTAGTTTGTATAGACAAATATATTCATAAATTTGCTTCCAGAGATATACTTCATAATTAGAAATATCCACATAGTGATTTTGATGAGTTTTTTGTCTTTATATTGTACGGTTCCTGTTTTGTTTTTGTTTTGTATGTTTTACAGCTTAATTTGGGTGTGAGTATCCTAGGTTGGAATCCTTGGAGTACCACATGTATTCATTAGTTTACTGTGTTGATAGCATAATGGTTAGTGCGGTGAATTTGGGTGTGAGTATCCTAGGTTGGTATCCTTGGAGTACCACATGTATTCATTAGTTTACTGTGTTGATAGCATAATGGTTAGTGCGGTGAATTTGGGTGTGAGTATCCTAGGTTGGTATCCTTGGAGTACCACATGTATTCATTAGTTTACTGTGTTGATAGCATAATGGTTAGTGCGGTGAATTTGGGTGTGAGTATCCTAGGTTGGTATCCTTGGAGTACCACATGTATTCATTAGTTTACTGTGTTGATAGCATAATGGTTAGTGCGGTGAATTTGGGTGTGAGTATCCTAGGTTGGAATCCTTGGAGTACCACATGTATTCATTAGTTTACTGTGTTGATAGCATAATGGTTAGTGCGGTGAATTTGGGTGTGAGTATCCTAGGTTGGAATCCTTGGAGTACCACATGTATTCATTAGTTTACTGTGTTGATAGCATAATGGTTAGTGCGGTGAATTTGGGTGTGAGTATCCTAGGTTGGAATCCTTGGAGTACCACATGTATTCATTAGTTTACTGTGTTGATAGCATAATGGTTAGTGCGGTGAATTTGGGTGTGAGTATCCTAGGTTGGAATCCTTGGAGTACCACATGTATTCATTAGTTTACTGTGTTGATAGCATAATGGTTAGTGCGGTGAATTTGAGTGTGAGTATCCTAGGTTGGTATCCTTGGAGTACCACATGTATTCATTAGTTTACTGTGTTGATAGCATAATGGTTAGAGCGGTGAATTTGGGTGTGAGTATCCTAGGTTAGAATCCTTGGAGTACCACATGTAGGGTAGAGATACCAAAGGAGACAAATTGTCCAGTAGAGACGCACTTCATGCAAAAAAACTTCCATGCAAAAAACTTAAGTACCTGAAAAGAAAACAAATACATCAAAAAATACTTTATGCTATTAGTGATGTTCTCAAAGACTACCAGCCTAATAGGACACACATTTATCTTGAGAAAAAATAAACAAAAATAAAAATTAGATTTTTGGGGTATCTCTTAGCCCAAACCTAAGAAAGCAATTTTTTCACAGCTCATTTTTTTCCTACTTCTCTAACTCGGATCGTTTATCTTTTGTTTCAAATGGAAAGAGCATGTCTTGAACTATACTCCTGCATGGTTTCATGACTCTTGCATGAACGAGTGCTAGTGAAAGTGGGTGCGTCCCCATTGGTTCATGATATGGTCCAAAACCAATGGAGACTAATTTGTTCAAACTGGGTTTAGAAGGGCATAAACCGCATGCATGGTAAACCCCAATCTCGCCCCACCTCCTCCTGTATTCATGGTCGAGTTTCCTTTGATGGTGGTGGAGCTACCTTCATTTGACTTCGAGGCCCAATGGAGACGCACACGTGCGGGCCATGTAGAGACGCGGCTGGATGGGGTGGTGGTGTGCGTCTCCATTGGTTTAGTGTTATTTATCAAAGTTATCTGCCCTATTTACAATATATCTTATTTCAGTTGCAAGAATATTGAATTAATAGTGCATGAACTACAACTACAAACTAACAGAAATGGAAAATAGAAATAAATAGTGTATGAACTATCGAATAAAGACTAAATAATGACAAATAATCGTACAATTTGTTTTTGTCACGTAGGTCTAAGTGCGAGCTTTCGATACCCAGCTTCACAACACACACACACCCACACACTCAGGGGTCTAAATGTGGCCAAATTGCACTTTTTCATTGACCGTGACTGAACATCAACGAGACATAGGTCTACTTGTTTGGACGTCCCTCTGATTCCCTCACTGGAGTGACTCGTGCTGCCGTGCGGTGGGGCCAGTGGCACAACCCTTTAGTAGAGGGTTGTGCCAGTGGGGGGCGAAGGAGAGAGGGAAATCGACACTCTTTTATTTCTCTCTCCTCCCCCACTTCGCGAATCGGTAATTTGTGGGTTATTTTGCATATTTCTTTGTTACTATGCATCTTATATGCATTCATGTGCTTTGTGGTGATATAATATTGATATATATGAGAGATATAAGCGCTATTGCGTATTTTCCCCCTCCTTTCCTCCCCCCTCCCTCGCAAACTAGCTAGGCAGGGGAAGGGTGGTGGGGTTGCTTTTTACCAACAAATGTGCAATTCTCGACCATTGTATATTCACTGCGGCGCGATATTTTAAAGAAAATATATATAGAGTCGGATGTTGGTTGGTATTCACTACACGTTGATGTAGTTTTCGTAGCTATTTGGAAATGTTGCCAAAAATGGCTTAGGATTCGGGCAAAGTCTTTCACAATTTATTTTCTCTATAGATGTACAATGTAGGCCCACTATCAGCATGCAACTACTTTAGTTTAAGCTAGAAGTATAAGTGGTATAAATATTATCTACTAAATAATCAAATTACTTGCATATTAATACAAAAAAACAGACGTTCGTCTGCACTGGACTGGGGTGCGTCTACTAGGGTTTGATGGTCATAAGGAGACGCACTTGATATTGGAACTCTTATCTCGGAAAATACTTGAAATATATCAAGCATTGACACATCCATTAACCCGGGAGCTGCGGGAAGACTCTTAAGAGTTCCCCCGGCGGACTGCGGGAAGACTCTCCTGAGTAAGTAAAATTAAAAATCAACTTTTGACATCGAATTTTTTTTTTTTTTTTATTTTTAGTTTTTTTTGGCCCCTGGGCCATGCAAAATCTCAGTCCTCTACCTCCCCTCCTTCCCCACTTTCCTCCTATCCCTCAGTTATCACCTATTTTCCCTATTATTCCCTTATTCTGAGGTATATTTTCGTGCTAACATTAGCGAGTTGCAAGCAGGGTGTTGTCATCACTGATAGCAATCGAGTGCAAGAGAGAGAGAGAGAGTATCGATCGACTGTGTCGCAGTGGCCTTGGGGAAAATTGGCGGGAAGGTAGCTTGCCTCACCCATACATTATACAACTCGCGGGCTATATCTCCGATTTTGACCATCCAAACGCTGTTTTCACTCGTTTTATTGTTGTTTCAGGTTAATACCTTTATAGTCAACCCATAATAGGCGCATATGGATAATTATTAATGCTATTAATGGTACAATGAATATTTTAGTGACGAAAAACCTCAAATACGTCAGCACAGGGGGAGGTTTTCAATTACCCCCGTGCGCACTTCAGAGGTTAAAAGAATAACCATTTGGTAATATATCAAGTGAGTTTCAAGTTAAAAGAATGAATGAGCTTGACACACTGATTTTTTTCTTGAAAACTTTCACACTTTTTGCATCTCCTTTGGTGCCTCTACCCTATTCATTAGTTTCATTGATTTCATTAATTAGATTAATTTGTAAGTTAATTGGTGGGTTGGTGATCATATGAATTCTGATAGGTGAAGTGCAAGAATATTTTTGAGCGAGCTATAGTGTTTTCGCTGTAAGTAGGCGAGAAATCATGACCTCTAACCTCTGTAACTCAAAAACTACTAAAGTAATTGAGAAAATATTTCTACCATTTTGGAAGAGTCAGTCAAGGAATATATGTGGAAATTTACAGTCAATTTGTTCTAACCCTTTTTGAGTTACAGAGGATAGAGGTCATGATTGCTCACCTACTTACAGTGAATAGACTATAGAAACTATGGCATCCGAGTGTACAGTACAGTACTGGAATAAATACAGATCTCCCTCACTATCCGATGCCCCAATCTACAAGTAGGTTTTTAGGCGTTTGTGTTTTGGCTGGTCCCAGAACCTCTAACCATTTACCCCATTAATTTTCGGGTTGACTGTACACTCGGTCAAAAAAGTAACTGCACCCCTACCCCAATAATCTGGTGTGTACAGCTTGGTAGTATAGGTTGTAGGTCTTAGGTAGTATAGGTAGATAGTAGTATAGATGGATATAGCTACAGGTAGATATGCAATTCCTACCAAGCTGTACACACCAGATTATCAGGGTAAGGGTGCAGATACTTTTTGGACCGAGTGTACAACCTTTTTTTAAAGATTACAGTGGAACCCCCATCTTAGCTCCTAATCGGTTCCACAGAAATGGAGCTAAGATTGAAACAGCCAAGATCGGGGCACTGTTCTTATGGGGAAAATTCTAATCGGTTCCGTGCTCATTCTAAAAGTTGCACTTTTTCCCAGTTTTAGCCTATGAAAACATGTTTTTTGTCTACATGAAGTAAATCTTATGCAATAAATAATAATGTAAACATGGCTAAATAACAGTCCTAACCATAAAAACTTTATTATAAATACAGTACTGTATATTGGGGCATTATTCTCATGGGAAAAATGGTAGGCCTAGGCTAGGCCTAGCCTATGTTCTAAATTCGTCCAGTCACCCCTCAAGTACCCATTTCGCCCCAAATACATCCAATAAATACATATTTTGAGAAGATTACTTACCAAACAGACTTTATTTTAAAACATTGTCATATTTAGCCTAGCCTAAATTGTCGGCATTTCCGCCGCTTTCGTCCATGGACTGGCCTTTCTTCTAGTGTTTTGAGCATGAATTTTCTTCATTGTTACCACCAGGCCCACCATCCCTATCACCAGATGTACTAGAGGTTATAATAAACACGAGATATAATGGGTTCAGGCACAAAAAAACTTGCAAACGGTTGTTTTGTCAACACGGATACGAGTGCACTGTAAGCGTCTGCTTAGTGATGACGTCATACAAAGATGGCGGCATCTGCGCATTTGACGATCGGATCTCGGATTCACTCGGATTTCGTCTCTAACCTGGCAGATTCTTTTAGTTATGTTAAACAAAAATTATTGTTTGTTTAATTTCTAGTATTATGTCGAGTTTTATGTTTAATTTCTAGTATTATGTCGAGTTTTATGTTTAATTTCTAGTATTATGTCGAGTTTTATGTTTAATTTCTAGTATTATGTCGAGTTTTATGTTTAATTTCTAGTATTATGTCGAGTTTTATGTTTAATTTCTAGTATTATGTCGAGTTTTATGTTTAACCCTCCAGCCCCGGTTATGTATTATATATATATTCCTCGAAACCCGGGTGTTTTGGCCGAAAAACGTCTAGGCTAGGCTACCGTATATTCGTTAATCAGACTGCTTCCCGCATTCCCGCGCATCCCCAAGCGTAGCTGTGTTATTTACCTGTAAAATGGCATTAAGTAGAGCTCTCTAAGTCAACTGGGTGAGCTGTGATGATGATTTCATTGGAGATAACTTTATGGCCAAACCAGCCACTTTACACCACTTTTCGATACTGAACAACAACATACAGGCACACAAGAACAAGCGACGCTCTCCTTCTTGTGGCCGGAGATGCGGAGCGTCGGTCCAGCCGGCTGTTGTTTACATGCGTCGGACCGACGCCTCGCACAGCAAGCTCACAGGCTGTGACGTCATGGGTGCATAAGAGGCCTTCCGGGTACCTGTTACATGCTTTTTTATGGGCGTACAAGAGGTCATCCGGGAACCGAGGGTTAATTTCTAGTATGTCGAGTTTTATGTTTAATTTCTAGTATTATGTCGAGTTTTATGTTTAATTTCTAGTATTATGTCGAGTTTTATGTTTAATTTCTAGTATTATGTCGAGTTTTATGTTTAATTTCTAGTATTATGTCGAGTTTTATGTTTAATTTCTAGTATTATGTCGAGTTTAATTTCTAGTATTATGTCGAGTTTAATTTCTAGTATTATGTCGAGTTTTATGTTTAATTTCTAGTATTATGTCGAGTTTTATGTTTAATTTCTAGTATTATGTCGAGTTTTATGTTTAATTTCTAGTATTATGTCGAGTTTTATGTTTAATTTCTAGTATTATGTCGAGTTTTATGTTTAATTTCTAGTATTATGTCGAGTTTTATGTTTAATTTCTAGTATTATGTCGAGTTTTATGTTTAATTTCTAGTATTATGTCGAGTTTTATGTTTAATTTCTAGTATTATGTCGAGTTTTATGTTTAATTTCTAGTATTATGTCGAGTTTAATTTCTAGTATTATGTCGAGTTTAATTTCTAGTATTATGTCGAGTTTTATGTTTAATTTCTAGTATTATGTCGAGTTTTATGTTTAATTTCTAGTATTATGTCGAGTTTTATGTTTAATTTCTAGTATTATGTCGAGTTTTATGTTTAATTTCTAGTATTATGTCGAGTTTTATGTTTAATTTCTAGTATTATGTCGAGTTTTTCGTTATTTTTGCTATTTTTTGGGGTTTCGACTGGGATTTTTATGCGAAGATTGAAGCTTTTGGCGCGAAAATGGAAATTGGGAATATTTGGTGTGCCGCGAAATTCGAAACAGCGAAGACTGCTGTGGCGAAAATGGGGGTTCCACTGTAGGTTTTCAAGGAACGTAAGCCAATCGTAAATCGAGGGAGATCTCAAATTGACTAATACCTTGAACGTGACGATAGTGCGTTGTTATGTGTGTGATTAGTTTGCTTGGGAACCAGATTAACTTGTTCATGTAGTAATGTGTTTTTTTTTTTTTTTTTTTTTTTTTTTTTTTTTATATAAGAGACAATGAACGGAGGAAGGAAAAACACAGATAAAACAAAAAGGTCCATGTGCCTAAAGGCATCCTCCATTCATAAAATGTTTGTAACAACTGGATTTAAACATTTGTAGATTGTAAGTTTGTGGAAAGCAATTCGAGGGAAGTGAATTCCAAAGAGTACACCTTATGTGGTGGATTGTGTTCTTTTATTTATAAATTTTATTTTATTTAGCGTTGTTTCCACATAGCGATTTTGACAAGTTAATTTGACTTTATATTGTCTTTGTCCCAGTTTTAGTTTGTTTAGTTTGCAAGTTTTACATTTTAATAATAAGCGTTATTTCCTCATAGCGATTTTGATTAGTTCTTTCGCATTTATCTTGTGTCGTCCTAGTTTTGGTTTGTGTAGTTTGCAAGTTTTACATTATAATATTGTTTTTCTTTCTCCCTAGGTGATCAGTAACTGCCTACACAGTCCGGTACGACGGGAGAAGCTAGCCATCGCCCTGGAGAACGAAGGCTACGTCAAGAAGTTGGTCTCGGTCTTCCACACCTGCGAGGACCTGGACAACATGGACGGACTCCACCTTTTATACGAAATATTCAAGAACATCTTTTTGCTGAACAAGAACGCGCTTTTTGAGATCATGTTCGCCGATGACACCATCTTCGACGTTGTGGGCTGCCTGGAGTACGACCCCTCGTCCCCCTACCCCAAGAGACACCGGCAGTACTTGAAGAGCATAGCCAAGTTTAAAGAGGTGAGTGGCAGATCCCTTTGGTGGCCAGTCTATTAATTTACTGTTAACACAACAAAGAAACCACCACCACAGTTTATAAACAATACTGTACATAAGATCAGTGATGGAATACGCAAGCCCAGCCTAGGCTTCTAACCTAGCTGAAACACATCATAAGACCTTACAAACTATTCAAAACAAAGCCCTAAAGATCATTACAGGCTGCACAGCTACTGCACCCACAGATCACCTACATCAAGAAACCAAAATCCTCAAAGTCAAAAACCATCTGGACATGAGAGGCCCACAATTCCTGGCAGCAGCCTCCACGAACCAAGACCACCCACTAAACTACATGGCAACACACCCACAGACACCAAGAAATATCAAAACAACACCCAGCACACGGTATCACGCACAAAAGGCCTTTGACAAAGTTCCCCACAAACGTTTACTGCTAAAACTAAAAGCGCATGGAATACAAGACGGTATGTTGAAATGGATAGAAAATTGGCTCGGCAACAGAAAGCAAAGGGTAGTCATAAACGGTAAGGCATCTAAATGGACCAATGTAAGTAGCGGGGTACCCCAGAGATCGGTACTAGGACCAATTCTCTTTCTAATTTACATCAACGACATAGATGAGGGTCTCACCTGCACAATCTCAAAATTTGCTGACGATACAAAAATTGCAAATAGTGTACTCTCAAAAGAACAAGTTGACGATATGCAACACAATCTAGATAAATTGTCATGTTGGGCCCAAATTTCGCAAATGAGTTTCAATGCGGATAAATGTAAAGTACTACATGTCGGATACCTAAATGAGAAAGCAAACTATTCGATGAATGGCACTCAGCTTAAGAATGTAAACAGAGAAACCGATCTGGGAGTAACAATATCGAGTAACCTAAACCCGAGTCAACAATGTTCAGAAGTTGTTAAGAAGGCAAACAAAATAATTGGCTTTATAGGCAGGTCATTTGAGCATAAATCCAAAGAAGTTATCCTGACCCTTTACAATTCCTTAGTCCGCCCTCTTCTGGAATACTGCGTTCAATCCTGGTGCCCTTATTACCAAAAAGATATAAACAAGCTAGAACGAGTTCAACGTAGAGTTACCAAAATGATACCTAGCCTAAAGAACAAACCATACGAAGAGCGTCTTAGAGAATTAAATCTATTTCCTTTAACCCAGCGCAGATTAAGAGGTGACTTAATTCAAGTGTTCAAAATCATCAAAGGCATCGACAATATGAACTGTAGTAAGTACTTCACTATCGACCAACCTAATTACACGCGGGGAAACGGTTGCAAAATTATTGGTAAATCTTTTAACTCGCACGAATCTAAGAATTTCTTCTTCAATCGAGTTGTCAACTTGTGGAATGGGCTTCCCCGAGACGTTATAGACTGCATCACCGTTGATTCATTTAAACTCCGCCTAGACAAATATCTCTCATCAAACCCGCGACTGACTGCATTTGTAAATGATTAACTTTATTTTATCCCCCCCTCAGTTACTAACCCATCTGTCCCCTACTAACTTCCTAGTCCTGCCACGGACATTAGTTCCAGGGCAGTGATTCCCTTTCCAATGTTCCCTTACCCACTCTAAACCACTGTTTGGACACTTGATCCTCAGTGTTTTGGAGGACAAGCAACCTAGAAGGGTCACTAGATCTGTTGTTGCTTGATTTCCTTTGTACTCCTTTGTACTTTGTACAAATACTGTCCTCTCTCCCTCCCTGTCCACCCCGAACCAACTTCCAGAAGCACATCCATACTCACATCTCTCGCCGATCCATCCACTCACTCACAGACAACACGCAGCTGCAAGCACGACCTCCCGAAATCCATCCTTCCGAATCCTCCCTTCCTCGCGAGGACAGAGTCCACCTGGCTAGGCTGAGATGCGGACACCATCCAGCTCTCCTGAGCTATCAGAAGAGACTGGATGACTCCGTCGTCGACGTCTGTCCGGGATGTAACACAGCACCCCATACCATTAACCCGTAAACGGCTGCAAAGCTCATAAGAGGTTTTACTGGGCGACGGCGGCAAAGCTCTTCAGAGGGAGGCCTAAAAAAAACATTTAAACAGCCCCAGTAGCACTAATTTTTTTTTTTTTTTTTTTTCCCTATACCTCATATCACTCCTCCACATCCCCTCCTTCCTCCCTTTCCCCTTCAATTATAACCTATTTTCCCTGTTATTCCCTAATTTGTTGGTATATTTTTGTGCTAACATTAGCAAACTGTGTGGAGGATGTGCTTACATACTGCCTAGCGGGTGTGTTACACAACCGAGTGTGTGTATGAGTAGGCTCAGTGTGGCTTGAGGCCTCGTGGAGGGAGGGGTTGCCTCAATTTTCTCCATAATTCATGAATGGGCTGGTCCATCTATATTTGCGATTTTGACCAGAAAAATTATATTTTCACTTGTTTTATTGTTGTTACAGGTTACTATCTTCATAGTGAAGGTAAAATAGGCTCATATGAATAAGTAATAACGATATTTATCGTAAAATGACGATTATAGGCCTGAATGGAGCCAATATGCTCGCCCATGGGGAGCTAGTTCAATACCCCCCCCTCGCCGTTTTCGGGTTAAACACATTATAGAAGACTGCATTTCACACAACCACTTACGCCAACAACACAATCTACACTCAATGAGAGCTCTGTGGGAAAGCCTGATCGTGGCCATGGCCTTCCTCAGGGACTCGGGGCTGTTCGGCCAGGCAGCTTAGGGAACAACAACAACAACAACAACTGTTAACCTATGACCCCTCGTCCCCCCCCTACCCCAAGAGACATCGGCAGTACTGTACTTGAAGACTATAGCCAAGTTTAACCCTCTCACCACGGAAGGGCTCTTGAACGCCCATAAAAAAGCATATAACAGGTACCCGGAAGGGCTCTTGAACGCCCAGTGGTTGAAAGCCTGTGAGCTTCGTGTGCGAGGCGTCGGTCCGACGCATGTAAACAACAGCCGGCTGGACCGACGCCCCGCATCTCCGGCCACAAGAAGGAGAGCGTCGCTTGTTCGTGTGTGCCTGTATGTTGTTGTTAAGTATCGAAAAGTAGTGTAAAGTGGCTGTTTTGGCCATAAAGTTATCTCCAATGAAATCATCATCACAACTCAACCAGTTGACTTAGAGAGCTCTACTTAATGCCATTCTACAGGTAAATAACACAGCTACGCTTGGGGATGCGCGGGAATGCGGGAAGCAGTCAGATTAACACATATATGGTAGCCTAGCCTAGACGTTTTTCGGCCAAAACACCCGGGTTTCGAGGAATATATATATAATACATAGCCGGGGCTGGAGGGTTAAGGAGGTCAGATTATTAGAGTCTTGTAGTAGTAGTAGTAGTAGTAGTAGTAGTAGTAGTGGTGGTGGTGGTGGCGGTAGTTCCCTAGGCTGCCGGGCCAAACAGCCCCGAGCTCCTAAGGAAGGCCATGGCCGAGACCGTGTTTTCCCACAAAGTTCTCAAGGAATGTGTGTTGTGTTGTTGGTGTAAGTGGTTGTGTGTTATATAGTCTTCCATAATATGTTTGATAGTGTGTGGTGGTGTATTACAACCCAGACAGGTGTCCTGGACGGAGTCATCTTCTGTTTACTCAGAAGGGCTGGATGGTGCCCACATGGCAGCCTAGCCAGGTGGACTCTGTCCTCACGGGAAAGGAGAGTTTCTGAGGGATGGACTTGAGGGGGCCGTGCATGTAGCTGAGTGTTGTCTTTGAGTGACTGGATGGATCACTGGGTGATTTGAGTATGGATATGCTTCTGGAGGCTGGTTTGGGGTGGGTAAGGGGGGAGTGAAGACAATATTTGTGTATGATAACGAGTACCGGTAAAATGACGTAACTCCGGATGAGGAGCCAACCTCGGACACTCTGGAAAAATATATAATGAACTGCAGTTATGGGATAAATACATGGTGTTATGAAAAACAAGTACAGTATGTCTGTGGTGTTCTTCCATAATTGTGAGCCATTTTTCCATAACTTTTTTTTTTTTTTTTTTTTTTTTTTTTTTTTTTTTTCTATATTCCAACTACTCCCTCTCGGGCATAGGCTGATAGCCTTTACACTCTACCGCTGAACACGGTGAGGCCCGTGAGGTCTTGTTCCAGTCTAGGGAGTGAGACATGCGAAGCAACCATTCATGGCTCGAACCCAACTTCATCTCTGAAGCTGCCTCGCCCCTGCGCTTCACAGTCTCACTCCCCAGGCTCGGACCCTCACTCTCAGAACGCCACCTATTGAGCAATTAACTCACTAGGCATTGCCCCCCTGTAGCATATTTTGAATATGGGAATATTCATACAGTGCTATTTAATCAGGGAACAATGAGGGTATTTTGTTTTGACATTTCGGTGTGCTGTGGTAATGCACTGAAACTAGGTACAGCACAAATTCCATCCCAATAATATCTTCCCATTGACATATTGGGATTCGAACCCGGGTCCATTGGATTACCAGTCCAGTAGCAAGACCACTCTGCCACACCTCCCCTTACAAAATTTTATCCAGAAATGTCCGAAGCTAGGCTATTTCACAGTACTAGGTGTTAATTATAAGATTAATGAAGGGTTGTTGTTGTTGTTGTTGTTGTTGTTGTTGTTCCCCAGGCTGTCTGGCCGAACAGCCCCAAGGTCTCGAGCAAGGCCAAGGCCATAAACGAGCGCCCCCACAAAATCCTCCCTGCTTACCACTAACAAAGCCCGGGTGACCGAAGCCACTCCAAGGCAGGGAGCTGAGGAGGGTGCGGAAACGCCCGGGAAACCAAAGCCCCACCCAAGGCCCTGTGCCCCTCAGCAATTAAGAAGGGAAAGTTGAGGGGTAAGGGAAAAATGTGACGCTTTGGCTCCCAATCTGCCAACTTCTAGGTTGGCAGTAGGGAGGTCAATCCACGGAAAAGACGCCGCCACTTGAGATCTAGAAGATATATAAGTAAAAGGAACAGTCAGAGTAAGCTATGGGTATGGCAGAGATCGCTCAGTTCTCACTCGGATAGACCAGCCCATCACCACATGACTAGAACCCAATCCTCTCAGCATCAGCTAGGAAAGGCCCTAGAAAGCCGCCTTTGGCGGGGGGATAGCTCCCCTATTTCAACTCCTTTCGGGGTTGGGCACCCGCCCAACCTACAGTGGAGCCGCCATCCTAGCTACACCGGTCTTCGTTGATTCAATTCTCGCACCACACACCAAATATTCCCCATTTCAATTCTCGCGCCAAAAGCCTCATTCCTCGCATCAAAATCCCAGCCGAAACCCGAAAAAATTGCAAAAATAACGAAAAACTCGACATAAAACTAGAAAACAAACAAAAACAATAATTTTGTTTTAACATAACGAAAGAATCTGCCAGTAGCTTGCCGTTTAGAGACGAAATCCGAGTGAATCCGAGATCCGATCGTCAAATGCGCAAGATGCCGCCATCTTTGTATGACGTCATCACTAAGCAGACGCTTGCAGTTTAGCTAGTATCTGTGTTGACAAAACAACCGTTTGCAAGCCTTTTTGTGCCTGAACCCCTTACCTATCGCGTTTATTATAACCTCTAGTACATCTAGTGATAGGGATGGTTGGCCTGGTGGTAGCAATGAAGGAATTTCATGCTCAAAACACAGCAAAGACCAGTCCATGTCGGACGAAAGCGATTGAATTGCCTAGCCTAGACGATGTTAGCCTAGGCTAGGCTAAATATGACAATGATTTATAATAAAATCTGTGTGGTAAGTAATCTTCTCATAATACGTATTTATACGTCTTTTCCTCATAATATGTATTTATTGGATGTATTTGGGGCGAAATGGGTACTTGAGGGGTGGCTGGACGAATTTAGAACCTAGGCCTAGGCTAGGCCTAAAAAATGTTCGCATGATAGAAACAATGCCCCAATCTACAGTATTTATGGTTAGGACTGTCATTTAGCCATGTCTACATTATTATTTACAATGCATAAGATTTAGGCCTAGGCTACTTGATGTAGCCTAGACAAAAAACATGTTTTCATAGCCTAACACTGGGAAAAAGTGCGGTAATTGTTTAGATATTGGGCCTTTTTTTCTAGTTATTAAAAACTTATTCTATGGTGTATTATATGATACAGTATAATGCATAAAACTTATTCTATGGTGTATTATATGATACAGTATAATGCATAAAATTTAATTTGTGTACAATAAAACATGTTTTCATAGGCAAAAAATAGAAAAAGACGCAAATTTTGGCATGAGCACGGAACCGATTGAATTTTCCCCATAAGAACAGTGCCCCGATCTTGGCTGTTTCAATCCTAGCTCTATTTCTGCGGAACCGATTAGCAGCTAGGATGGGGGCTCCACTGTACTACCATATCTTTAATTCTCTCTCTTCTATCTCTTTAACAGGTGATCCCTATCGAGAACAGCGAGCTACTGAGCAAGATTCACCAGACGTATCGAGTGCAGTACATCCAGGACGTGGTTCTACCGACGCCGGCCGTCTTCGAGGAGAATATGCTGTCCACCCTCTCCTCGTTTATATTCTTCAACAAGGTGGAGATCGTGTCGCTTATACAGGTAAACAAACTCCTCTATTTTAATGTTTTGTTGTTGTTGTTTACCGTCTTGGTGGTGTAATTGTTAGAGTGTTTAAAAATCTGTGTGTGATAACCCGGGTTGGAATCCCGGTGGATCACATAAATGCTTTCATTAATTTCATTGGAGGTGTTGGGTGTTGTGGTGAAATTAATAAGATATAGATTTTCACTTCTTTATCGTATATATTCATGAAATAGAAGGAGATCGTGTCAATTATACCATCCTTTCGTCGTTTATATTTTTCTACAAAGTGGACATCGTGTCGCTTAACCCTCACTCCCCGGGCAGCATTTATAGATGTCGATAGTCCTATCCGGGCGATCTGGCCAAAAAACGTTGTATGTAAACATAGGTTTTTTTTTTGTTATTTTAACGCTAGAGAATTCACACAAATCCCAAAATGTAGCCCTTACTTGTATCTGTATCTGTCTCTACGAGTAACTCCACACATACTTCTCAAGCAGCTCATCTCCATCACATCCAGCTTTCTTCTCTCCTTTTCCTTCAGAGCTCATGTGTCAGCCCCATACATCACTGTTAGCACCACAATGCCTTGATACATTGCACCTTTTACTTTCATTCCGAGATTTCTCGTTCTTCCACATACTGTACTTCCCATTGCTCTGAAAACCTTCCTTCCTTCACACACACTCTGTTTTACCTCCATTTCCATACCTCCACTCCTGCTTATTGTTCCTCCTAGATATTTAAAACACTCTATTTGTTCCAATATTTCCCCATCCAGCCTCACATCTAGATTCACCCTACGATCACCCCTATTACACACCATTACTTTACTTTTATTGACGTTCACCTTCAGTTTTCTCCTTTCACAAACCACACCAAACTCTTTGACTACCCACTGCAGTTTCTCCTCAGAATCCGCCACCAACGCTGTGTCATCATCGAACAGCAACTGATTTAACTCCCGATCTCTACCATTCTTTCCTACTAAACCCAATCCTTTTCCCATAGTTCTCATTTTCACCTCCCTCACCACACCATCCATAAACATATTTATCAGCCATGGTAACATAACCCTGTCACAAACCTACCTTTACCTCAAACCATTCACTCAACTCACCATTTCCTACTCTAACACATGCTCTGTTCCCTTCATAAAAACTCTTACTGCTTCTAACAAATTTCCTCCAATTTCATAAATCATTAACACCTTCCACATTGCTTCACGAGCCACACGATCATACGCTTTTTCCAAATCCATAAAAACCCAAAATATCTCCTTAACCCTTCCCGCCCGGGCAGCATTTTAAAAGGACACCGCGGCAGATGGGCAGGAGCCCGGGTGTCCCTTTGTAATCCGAATTATATTTTGAAGAAAGTTCAGTCTGTTCTTAACAGGGCTGCAAGACTAATTTTTGGTGTTCCACCTAGAACTCCTACTACATCTCTTCACATAGAACTGCACTGGCTGCCAGTAAGAGCAAGAATAGAATTTAACCCGTGGAGCCCCGGCTAGTTTTGTAATGTTTGCGCACCAGAACCCGGCCGGTTTTCAAAAAATGGTTTTATTCCAGAAACAATAGCGAATGGGTTAGGAATGAAGGAAAAACCACGAAAAACCGCTCAAAAAGCTTAAAAAATGGTCCTACAGAGCCCCCGAAAACGGATTTTATAAGAGTAAAAAATTGAAGGCAATTATCCCAAAAAAACCAGGTTATTGCGCGCTCGCGCGCACGCACGTGGACTTTGAGAGTTTTCAACCATCGGCACGGTTGCGTGGGATACGTACACAGTTCCCATACAAATCTGAGCCCTCTTGCGTGGCTACACCTTAGGTTACGGTCGGCGCAATTAGGGGAAATTAGGGTGACGCGCCAGGCGCGTCTCTGGGGCTGTGCGTTACATACATCGCCGACGCGCCAGGCGCGTCGCTGGGGCTGTACGGGTTAAGTTGTGTTTGGTGACTTTTAAGGTTCTCAAATTTTGTGAGCCTAGGTACCTTGCGGAGCTGCTCAGGCGCCCACCGGCACACCATGGTGTAGTTGTGCGTCATGACAATGACCCTTTTCGTCTTGGTGAACCAAGGGCTTTCCAGCAGTCTTCTTTCTTTGAGAGGTCATTCTCCTACATGGCTCCGAGGTTGTATAACAGGTTGCCGCTGTCCATGAGACAACTGAGTTCTGTTGAATGCTTCAAGAGACAACTTAAGACTTTTCTCTTTGAGAGGAGCTATGATCTTGAGAGAGGTGTCATGACAGATGGTTATAGAGTTTAGGCTATTTTGCCACTGCTAGTGATTGTTAAATGTGTGTTGTATATAAGCCTTCTTTTGATGCATTGATTTTGTTCTTTTTTCTTTCTCTTTCCGAGCGCTAGTGAATTCTTCGGAAAAATTGGCGCTTATGAGAAATAAGTAACATGCTTATTATTATTATTATTATTATTATTATCCGTAAGCTTGAAAGCCTATTAAGCTTGTTTTGAAAGCCGCACGTCCGACGTATGTAAACACAGCTGGTCGGAGGCGACGCGCGCACCTCCGAAAGCAAGCTGACGTCGGAGCTTTGTTCTTGTGTGGTCTGTTAAGACAGATGCAGTGTTGAAAACTGTGTCATATTGCTAACATCACCTCGAAACTCTCTCCACGAAAATCGTCATCACAACTGAACCAGTTGACTTGGAGAGCTCTACTTAACGCCAGTCTACAGATTGGAAACCGCAGTACGTTTAGAGATGCGTGGGAATTTTCAAGCAGTTAAAATAACAAAGATACGGGTAGCCTATTAAATACATTTTTTGGCCATATCGCCCGGATCTCAACAACGTCCTTAGGAGGGCGGCCCCGTGTGGGAAGGGTTATGCTTCTCTAAATACTTCTCGCATAACTGTCTTACTGCAAACATCTGATCCACTCACCCTCTTCCCCTCCTAAAACTGCACTGTTCTTATCGTATTGCAACTTCTGTACACTTTATTATCCTCTCTATCAACACCCTGCCATACAGCTTTCCAATAGAGCAAGTTAATCTGTTTCCTAGGTTTGAGTCCTTGGAGTACCACATGTATTCATTAGTTTCATTGATTTCATTAATTAGGTTTATTTGTAAGTTAATTGGTGGATTGGTGAATAAATATGAACACAGGTAAGCCTTTCCCTTCAAGGGGAGAGGGAGTCTTCTCATGGTGAGTAGTGGCAAAAGTTCTCTACACTTTCCCCAGTCGCATCACCAGAATAAGATGCGGCTGGGCAAAATTTGGAGAACTACTACACTACTCACCATGAGAAGACGCCCTCTCCCCTTGAAGGGAAAGGCTTACGTGTACAGTCTATCCTCCTATAACACAAATTCCTACAACACGATCCTCCTTTACCACGAGGGCGGTCCTGAGGTTTATTCTGTTAATTGTGGCCATGATATTGTAGATTCAAGCATTTTCTAACTAATTGCTCTATTATTTATTCATATTTTGATATATTCTAGGTCTTTCCTAGGACTGATCGGTCAGATATATTTACTGCTGTATTGCCGCCGTAGTATACGCGATCGCGTAGTGCGAGTTCCATGTAGTGTAGTGCGAGGGTTGGATCGACCCCTTACAATCATATTTTTCTTCATTACTTTTATAGTAAGTGATGTCTTTCAATATTTGTTAATGGTTTAATGATATCTGATAGGTAATATAGGTGTTTATGTAGCAAAAAATCCGGAAAAAGGGACAAAATTGGGGGGGCGCAGTCCCATATAGAATTATCTCCATTTTTTTTTTTTTTTTTTTTTTTTTTTTTATTTATTTTTTTTTCCAACTTACTTCCTCTCGGACATAGGCTGAGAGCCTTAACATTCACCGCTTTACAATGAACAGTGAAGCCCGTGAGGTCTTGTTCCAGTCTAGGGAGTGAGGCATGTGAAGCACGTAGAGTACAACGAGCACCTGCCATCTTGCCTTCACATGAGGCACGGTGCTCACTCATGGCCCGAAACGACCCCATCTCTGAAACCACCTCGTTCCCGTGCTTCACTGTTTCATCCCTTACACTCGGACTCTCACACTTACACACACACAACGCCACCTGTTGAGCAGATAACTCACCAGTGTTATAAAGTGTTATTCCTATATCGCGAATTCCTACAGCGCGACGGGCTCTGCCGCCCATATAGTGGTGTTATAGGAGGATGGACTGTATTAGGTTTGTGAGTTATAGAGGTTAATGTTCAATAACTTTAGCCTACTTATTTGGAATAGGGTATAGGTCTTTATAATTGTCACATATTATGATGATGACAAAACTAATACATACACATACAGTCGCACTAATAAGTCATGTCCCAGCTGTCATTACGTTTGGCTTGCTCTGTGCTGTATTAATGTCTGTCAGATGTTGAATAGAGTGGGAAGGTGTAGGAACATCTTTGTTTTCGAGCGCCAGTGAATTCTGCGGAAAAATTGGCGCTTGTGAGAAATAAGTAACATGCTTATTATTATTATTATTATATTTCACTCGATATAAAGAAATGAAGCTTAGATATTGCCGATACCAATTATTGATCAAAACATACTTGGTGCCGAGAGATCACTTATTAGCGCGACTGTTTCCACATAGCGATTTTTATTAGTTATTTTGTCTTTTTACTGTGTTCGTATACGTTTTGGTTTGTTTATTTTGAAAGTTTTACATTTTAATACTAATTCTTTTTATCTCTGTTTACAGGAAGACGAGCGGTTTCTGAGCGAGTTGTTTCAGCAGTTGGGTTGTGACGATGAGATCCCCACGGACAAACGCCGCGACCTGGTCCTCTTCCTCAAGGAGTTTTGTACCTTCTCCCAAACCTTACAACCCACCAGTAGAGAGGCTTTCTTTAAGGTGAGAGTTACGCCCCTTCTCCCTCATGTTTAGCCCTATTAGATCCCTACGGACATACGCCGCGACCTGGTCCTGTTCCTCAAGGAGTTCTGCACCTTCTCCCAAACCTTACAACCCACCAGTAGAGAGGCTTTCTTTAAGGTGAGAGTTAGGTGTTTATCCCCCTTCTCCCTCATGTTTAGCCCCATTTCTCCTCCATGTTGAGATTTTAAGATGTTCGGCCCATTAGTCCTCTCACTCAAGGATGTTCTGTAACTTCTGCATCAACTTTCCGCCAGTCTCCGTGTATGGTAGACGACGGCTGGCGGAAAGTCTATGCGTCAGAATGGGGCTGTGCATTCTAGAGAGTGTGGTGTAGTGCGGACGACTTTAGTGGTGAATCACACAGCACGACCGGACAGGGTGTCAACAAATAAATAAATAAATAAATAAAATAAAAAAATAGGAAAAGTGGGGATTGGGCCTGAGTAAATAGATAGATAGAAGGATATAATTATGGTTTTTAGTTCAAATTCTTTGTTTGGAAGTGATAAAATGGCCAAAACAATGCTATTTCATGTTAATTTGCTTGTATTCCTTCTCATATTGTCTTTGGAAGTGATAAAATGGCCAAAACAATGCTATTTCATGTTAATTTGCTTGTATTCCTTCTCATATTGTCTTTGGAAGTGATAAAATGGCCAAAACAATGCTATTTCATGTTAATTTTCTTGTATTCCTTCTCATATTGTCTTTGGAAGTGATAAAATGGCCAAAACAATGCTATTTCATGTTAATTTTCTTGTATTCCTTCTCATATTGTCTTTGGAAGTGATAAAATGGCCAAAACAATGCTATTTCATGTTAATTTTCTTGTATTCCTTCTCATAATATTGTCTTTGGAAGTGATAAAATGGCCAAAACAATGCTATTTCATGTTAATTTTCTTGTATTCCTTCTCATATTGTCTTTGGAAGTGATAAAATGGCCAAAACAATGCTATTTCATGTTAATTTTCTTGTATTCCTTCTCATATTGTCTTTGGAAGTGATAAAATGGCCAAAACAATGCTATTTCATGTTAATTTTCTTGTATTCCTTCTCATATTGTCTTTGGAAGTGATAAAATGGCCAAAACAATGCTATTTCATGTTAATTTTCTTGTATTCCTTCTCATATTGTCTTTGGAAGTGATAAAATGGCCAAAACAATGCTATTTCATGTTAATTTTCTTGTATTCCTTCTCATATTGTCTTTGGAAGTGATAAAATGGCCAAAACAATGCTATTTCATGTTAATTTTCATGTATTCCTTCTCATATTGTCTTTGGAAGTGATAAAATGGCCAAAACAATGCTATTTCATGTTAATTTTCTTGTATTCCTTCTCATATTGTCTTTGGAAGTGATAAAATGGCCAAAACAATGCTATTTCATGTTAATTTTCTTGTATTCCTTCTCATATTGTCTTTGGAAGTGATAAAATGGCCAAAACAATGCTATTTCATGTTAATTTTCTTGTATTCCTTCTCATATTGTCTTTGGAAGTGATAAAATGGCCAAAACAATGCTATTTCATGTTCATTTTGTTGCATTCCTTCTCATTTTTATTCAAGTCTTCAAACAAAATGGCTCCGGTTTAACACCTTGTGACCGGATGACTTTGGTAACCTTGTGATGCCATGTGACTATAATATAGGGTTAGGTAACCAATAGGTACGCATCGGTCCAATAGGTACGCACTTGCCATTTAAAAACCTCTCCACAAGATATGACAACACTTTTGGTCTCATCTTAAAGCTTAACCATTATGCCTTCATGTCATCAGGTATCAATAGTTTAGTTTGGTATGATTGAAGAGGTGCAGTAAAAAAAATGCCAAGTGCGTACCTATTGGACCAGTGCGTACCTATTGGTGACCATAATATACAGCATTTTGCTGTGACCAATGTGTGTGTGTGTGTGTGAAAGTATGTACAAACACTTGTGGATATTTCGATGCCTTACAATTACTATATTAAGTAACACCCCGTTCTTAACATTATTCATCAATTACAAACCCCAATGCACTTGAATAAACTAATGAAAGCATATGGTCCTCCCGGGATTCCAACTCGGGACACCACACCCAGAACATAAACATCTAAACCATTACACCACCAACACAGTTAAAAGTTGAATACACAATCACAATTAATATCCATTTTCGAATTTTGGATATCAATCTAATCATGTATGTCAGTCCGTGGTGTAAAGGTGAGAAAGACCTTTGGTGAAGCCGCTGTCACACACGCTTTTTCCTTCAATTTTCCGTGAGCAAGTTTTTTCTAGTATTATTTCGGGACATTTTCGCACTGGTATCGGTCACTAAACTGAAGGTAGGTTATGTTAGGCTGCTGAATTATGATAAAGTGTATTTTTTTAAGCTTGCAGACCATAAGTGCCCGTAAAAATTGCTCGAAAAAGGGCTTGTGTGCCTCCGGCTTGACACAGGCTATGACCTATAGGCCAACTTTCCAGCATCTATCCCTTTGCTCAAGATGTGTTTTTGCATTGTTTTTACCTCCATGTACCCCCTGTTGAAGAGCAGGGCTAGGCAGGGTGTCAAACGAGAGCCGATTTCAATATTTGTAGTCTTTATTTTTGTGTATGTAAAGTGTGTGGTAACCACCGAGGAATATGTCTTCTAAGCGTAGTAGGGAAGGTATACAGTAGGGTAGTGATTGAGAGAGTGAGAGTGAGAACGGAGAAATGGATAGGCGATGAGCAGGGAGGTTTTAGGAAAGGAAGAGGATGTGTAGATCAGATTTTTACCCTGAATTGTGTTGTGGAGAAGTATCTGGAGAAGAAACAAAAGGTGTATGTTGCCTTTATGGACTTGGAGAAGGCCTATGACAGAGTGGATAGAGAAGGTTTGTGGAAAGTACTTAGAATATACGGAGTAGAGGGCAAGTTGCTGAAAGCAGTGAAGAGCATGTATGAGGGTGCAAAGGCGGCAGTACGTGTGGAGAGTGAGCAGAGCGAGTTCTTTGACCTGAATGTTGGTTTGAAACGGGTGTGTGATGTCCCCGTGGTTGTTTACTGTATATATGGATGGAGTCATGAAAGAAATACTATCAAGAGCAGTGGATGTTGGTGTATCGCTGAAAAGGGAGGGAATTGAGTGGAAGCTACCTATACTGCTGTTTGCGGATGATACAGTTCTGATGAGTGATAATGAATGGGAGTTGCAGGGTCTGGTAAATGAGTTTGGAACAGTGTGCGAAAAACGGAATTTGAAGGTAAATACGGGGAAGAGCAAGGTAATGGTCTTCGAAAGGGGTGAAGTCACAGAGTGTGAGGTGAAGCTGAACGGTCCGGCTATGGAGATCGTCAACTCTTTTAAGTATCTGGGCAGTGTGTTGAGTAAAGATGGGACTATGGATGAAGAAGTGCGGGAGAGGGTACAACAGGGGAAGAGGGTTGTAGGAACGCTAAAAGCAGTAACAAGAAATAGGGTGGTCAGTATGGAAGTGAAGAAGTCCTTGCATGAGAGTGTGGTAATCCCGACACTGACTTACGGAAGCGAAGCATGGACGTTGGTTGAGAGACTCAGACCAAGAGTGAGAGCAGTGGAAATGAATTACTTAACCCTTGGGATCCGGGAGGCCTCATATGAGGCAAAATGGTCAAAAAAAAATCGCCGCTATAATCATCAGAACTCGGCAACCACGCGTTGTAGCGATGTCGTCTCATCGGCAGTCTACAGACAAGAAAACGTTCTACAATTTGCAAAAATATTGACTGCTCTAGGTGGTCTCAATCAGTAGCTACTGAATTATAAAGTTGAAAATACCAAACTTCATATGAGGCCCCCCGGATCCTATGGGTTAAGGAGTGCGTGCGGAGTTACATGGAGGGATAGACAGACTAATGAGGAAGTAAGAAGGAGGTGTGGTGTGGAGGTAGATGTGCTGGAAAGTGTGAAAAGGAACAACTTGAGATGGTTCGGCCATATGGAACGTATGGAAAGCGAGAGAATGACAAAGAGGGTGTACAAGAGCGAGGTGGAGGGACCAGCGGTGCTGGTTGGGGGGAGGGGCGTCGACTGACTGGGGACAGAGGTGTATGGGGGCGGTTCGTTCGTGGCCACCCCTTCGGGGATCACGGCGTCAGGCAATAGATAGATAGATAGATAGAACAATATAATTATGGTTTACAGTTCAAATTATCTCTTTGGAACTGATAATATGGCCCAAACAATTTTTTCATGTTCATTTTCTTGTATTCCTTCTCATATTTATTAAAGTCTTCAAACAAAATTGCTCCGTTTGACACCCTGGGGCTAGGGTGGGTGCCCTGATGTTTCAAGGCAAAGTGTATGGAAAAAGATGAACTACACAACACTGGTCAACATGGGTTCAGAGCAGGAAGATCATGTCTCTCGCAACTATTGGAACACTACGACAGAATTCTTAAATTCCTAGAAGTAAAGAAAAACGTGGATGTCATCTACACCGATTTTGCTAAGGCATTTGAAAAATGGGATCACGGTATTATTGCACACAAACTTAAAAGCAAAAGGGATAACAGGTAAAATCGGAAGGTGGATATACAACTTCCTCGTGAACCGAAAACAATCAGTAGCAGTAAGCCAAGTAAAATCTGAGCCTTCAGACGTCAAAAGCTCAGTTCCCCAAGGAACAGTACTAGCGCCCCTTCTTTTCCCCATTCTAATAAGTGACATAGATGCCACCAAGACAAGACACAGTACTGTATCCTCCTTTGCGGATGACACGAAATTGAGTATGATAGTAAAGACACAGGAAGACACGAGCCGGCTGCAAGAGGACATAAATAAGGTGTTCCAGTGGACCAGGGAAAATAACATGCAATTTAATGAAGACAAATTTCAATTAATACGATATGGAGATAAGGATTTCGTTAAAGAGAGCACAAGTTACATAACAGAATCCAATCACATAATAGAACGTAAAGACAATGTGAAAGACCTTGGGGTGATAATGTCTGAAAATATGGGATTCAAAGAACATAACCAGGTCAAAGTTGCAGCTGCGAAACGGCTAACAGGTTGGATTCTACGTACATTTTAAACTCGCGGTGAATTGCCTATGATAACACTTCAAATCTCTGGTGCTACCGCGGCTAGAATACTGTAACGTATTAACATCCCCATACAAAGCAGGTGAAATTAAGGACTTAGAAAGTGTACAAAGGAACTTCACCTCACACATAAACTCAGTAAAACAGTTACACTATTGGGATTGTTTAAAATCACTAAAGCTGTATTCGTTGGAACGTAGAAGGGAACGATACTTAATAATATATACGTGGAAAATCGCAGAGGGTTTTGTACCAAATCTACAAAACCCAATAGCAATGAAATTCAGTGTTTCCACATAGCGATTTTGATAATTTAATTTGACTTTATATTGTCCTTGTCCCAATTTTGGTTTGTTTAGTTTGCAAGTTTTACATTTTAATAGGAGAGGCTGGGAATGCGATATCCCCAAGATGAAAAATCGGGGTGTTATGGGCTCTCTGCGAGAGGGCTGGTTATCACATAGAGGAGCACGTCTCTTCAACAAACTCCCGCGGAGAGTAAGAGACATGAGAGGTGTCTCGTTAGACAGCTTCAAGATAGCTCTCGATGTCGAACTACAAAAAGTGCCAGACGAGCCCATCTTCACAAGGGTGCGCTCCACCTCTTCGAATAGTCTGCTGCACCAATTCTCAAACAACGAAGGGCGGTGCGCTCTTCGGTGCCACTAGCAAGAGTGGCGAACTCCACATAGGTGAACATACTGTAGGTAGGTAGGTGTCACACGAGCGCTTTTTCCGTAAATTTTCCATGAGCACGTTTTTTCTCGTATTATTTCGGGACATTTTCGCACTGGTATCGGTCATTAAACTGAAGGTAGATTATGTTAAGCGGCTGAATTCTGATAAAGTGTATTCTTTTAAGCTTGCAGACCATAATTGCCCGTAGAAATTGCTCGAAAAAAGGCTCGTCTGACTCCGGCTTAATAAGTTTTAGACATGTGAAATACTTGTACATATTCTATCTGTCAATGTGGCTAATATTTTGTGTAATTTCTCCCCCCCCAGACACTATCATCCTTGGGAGTCCTAGCGGCCCTGGAGACCACCCTGAGCCTAGACGACCCGGTAATAAAGTCAGCCAGTGTAGACATCCTGAGCTACATTGTGGAGTTCTCTCCCTCCATGGTCCGAGAGTATATGATGACACAACAACATAAAACTGAAGAAGTGAGTCTATATATATTAGTAACACCCCAATGTGGTCCTAGCGGCCCTGGAAACAACAACACCACCACCACCCAGCCTAGACGACCCGGTAATAACTATAGACATAAATACAGATGTGTGTGAATTTGTGTTTAGTCTGTGTGTGTTCGGTGTTTTATGTTGTGTTTTCCCTGTTCTTGCTCTGCCTTGAGTCGGCCACCCCCCCCCCCCCCCAAAAAAAAAAATAAATAAATAAATAAAAAATAGATAAATAGAGTACAGTATATGAACCTGGACAACACAAGGGCCCATCACATTGGCATCCTGACCCTTCCAGATTTTAAAATGACCATTTGTTTTGCAAAGTCCTGCAAGTGTGAAACTTCAGATTGGCACCGTAGTATTTTTGCCAACTTTACAATTACTTGACATGACTCTTTACAATTCTATCTATCTATCTATTGCCTGACGCCGTGATCCCCGAAGGGGTGGCCACGAACGAACTCTTTACAATTTAACCCCTCCAATCCCAGAAACGACTATAGTCGTCAGTAGAGAAGTAACTCCCCTGTCCCAGCGACGGATATAGTCGTCAGTAATGTACTTTCCTTATAACTGCCTGTACAAGGCTGTACCAGTTACCACGACCGTGTGAGCACTGCTTGCCCGTTATGGCAACACTTCTCAGCTTATATGAGACCCACTGAAGGGTGGGAGGGCCAGTGTTGCCTCATCTCTGGAGGTGGAAAGGTGGTCTCTCCTGCCATTTTTGCCACATTGCTTGGGACTGCTGGGGACTTTTATTACTGTATTCTACGGTACAGTATGGGTTAACCGATACACCCAAGCTTGGTCATGACTCAAAAATGTTAAAGTCGGCCAAGGACGGCTTAGGAAGTGTTGACATAGTCTTATGTGTGAACGAGGCTTTAACTGTAATGCATGTTACATACATAGTGTACATACCTGGTACATACATACAAGTGTTGACATAGTCTTATGTGTGAACGAGGCTTTAACTGTAATGCATGTTACATACATACTGTACATACCCGGTACATACATACAAGTGTTGACATAGTCTTATGTGTGAACGAGGCTTTAACTGTAATGCATGTTACATACATACTGTACATACCCGGTACATACATACAAGTGTTGTCATAGTCTTATGTGTGAACGAGGCTTTAACTGTTGTTGTTGTTGTTGTTGTTCCCTAAGCTGCCTGGCCGAACAGCCCCGAGTCCCTGAGGAACGCCATGGCCACGATCGGGCTTTCCCACAGAGCTCTCATTGAGTGTAGGTTGTGTTGTTGGCGTAAGTGGTTGTGTGAAATGCAGTCTTCTATGATGTGTTTAATGGTATGGGGTGCTGTGTTACATCCCGGGCAGGCGTCGACAACGGAGTCATCCAGTCTCTTCTGATAGCTCAGGAGAGCTGGATGGTGTCCGCATCTCAGCCTGGCCAGGTGGACTCTGTCCTCGCGAGGGAGGGAGGATTCGGAAGGATGGATTTCAGGAGGTCGTGCATGCAGCTGCGTGTTGTCTGTGAGTGAGTGGATGGATTGGCGAGAGATATGAGTATGGATGTGCTTCTGGAAGTTGGTTCGGGGTGGGCAGGGAGGGAGAGAGGACAATAATTGTGTGTGATACCGTGTGCTGGGTGTTGTTTTGATATTTCTTGGTGTCTGTGGATGTGTTGCCATGTAGTTTAGTGGGTGGTCTTGGTTCGTGGAGGCTGCTGCCAGGAATTGAGTGCCTCTCATGTCCAGATGGTCTTTGACTTTGAGGATTTTTGTTTCTTGATGTAGATGATCTGTGGGTGTAGTAGCTGTGCAGCCTGTAATGATCTTCAGGGCTTTGTTTTGAATAGTCTGTAAGGTCTTATGATGTGTTTCAGCTAGGTTAGAAGCCCAGGCTGGGCTTGCGTATTCCATTACTGATCTTATGTATTGTTTATATACTGTGGTGGTAGTTTCTTTGTTGTGTCCAAATTTTGTGTGAGCAAGTGACCTGAGGGCGTTAAGTCTGGGTGTCAGTTTCTTTTTAATGCTTGTGGTGTGCTGTTTGAATGTCATATGAGTATCATATGTTACTCCTAGGATTTTGGGTGTGTGTGTATGTGTTAGGGGTGTGTTGTTTATGGTGAGTTGAGGGATGTATTCGTGTTCACCTGTCCAGCTTGTGAGCAGGGTTGCGGTGGATTTGGCTGGGGCTAGATTAAGTCTGTTTGTAGTGCACCAGCCATGTAGTGTGTTGAGATAGGGTTGAAGGAGATCTGTTGCTCTTCTTGGGTCATGGTGTGTGCATGTGAGTGTTATGTCATCTGCATAGGAGGCTAAGTTTATTTGGGGAGTATTGGGTGTAGTTATATCGTGCATGTACAGATTGAAGAGTGCGGGCGATAGGACGGATCCTTGTGGGACTCCGTTTGGAAAGTTTCTGATTTTAGATGACTGACCGGCAAAAGATACGTGTGCACATCTGCCTGCTAGGAAGTTGGCCAGCCACCTTTTTGTGTTGTTGTGCATGTTTGTGTTGTAGATTTTGTTTGTTAGGTTGTGGCGTGGGATGGCATCGAAGGCTTTACTAATGTCGAGTGTGGCTAATAGTGATCTGTGTGGTGGTCTAGCTGAGTTGATGCCGTCAAAAGCTCTTTGTGTAAGGTCTGTGAGAAGAGTGTTTGTGGAGTGCAGTGGCCTAAAGCCATGTTGTGTTGGAGCTAGGGGTAGGTCGGGTGTAATTAGTTGTAATACTAGGCGTTCCATGACTTTGGAGGGGGAGCAAAGGAGTGTAATGGGGCGGTGCGAGGAGGGTAGCGTGGGGTCTTTGTTGGGTTTGGGGAATGTGATGATGATACCATGCTTCCAAATGTCTGGTATTGTGTTGTGTGAATAGCTGTAGTTTGATATGTTAGTGAGTGTTTGTATGCCTTGTGGTCCCAGGTGTCTGAGGTGTATGTTGCTTATGTTGTCTAGGCCACAGGCGGGTGAGTGCTTGAGATTGTTGATGATATGCTTTGTCTGGTGATTGGTGAAGGGTGTATAGTCAGGGTCTGTGGGGAATTGTCTCTTACGTCGGATGACACGTCGGTCGTCTTTGTGAGGTTTTAGGTGGCTGACATGTGAGAAGTGATTGATGAGAGTGTTTGCTTGTTGTTTACATGAAGGAGTAGAGTCTGTTGTTGTGATTGCAGCATGTGATTGTGTTGTGTTGCTGTTGGAAAGTGTGATGCTGTTTAGTGTTTTGTAGAGTTTTTTGGGATTTGTTTTGTGATCAAGTGTTTGTAGGAAGTTATTCCAATTTAGTTTTTGTTGTTCTTGTATTTTGTTGTTAGTTTGGGTGTTGAGTGCTTGAATTTGTTGTGTGATGTCTTGTGTGTGGGGTGCTGGGGAGTGTTTCAGTGTGTCGCGTTGTCTGATGAGGTTTTGAATTTCTGGTGTGAAGTTGGGGTTGTGTCTTTTTCTGTTACCTCTTGGAATGTGTTTCTTGTCAGCGTTTTGGATAGTTTTATTGAGTATGTGTACAGCATTGTTGATGTTAGTGATGGGTGTACTGTTTAGAGTTGTGAAGTGTTGTTCGGTCTCATTTGTAAATGCTTCCCAGTTAGCTCTTTTATAATTGGTGTATGTGTGTTTGTGGCTAGCTGGGGTGAGTCTGGTTTTGGTGGTGATAATGATCGGGAGGTGGTCAGAGCCTAAGGTTCTGACCACCCTCCAGGATGTTGTGGGGGCGAGTTCTGGGGAGCAAAAGGTGATGTCTGGAGATGATGGGTTATAGAGGGCTTGGTGAGGAATATGGGTATGTTGATGGATGTCGTTAAGGATGATGAGGTTATCTGTTTGGTTTTGTAGTACCAGCCCTCTGTCTGTGTCAGGGTTGTCGACAAACCAGGCCGACGTCTTGGCGTTGAAGTCACCACCCAGGATGATGTGTGGGGTGTTTGTGATGTGTTGTAAGTGTGGTCTGTATTCATTTGGTACTGTAGGGGATGTTTGGGGAGGGATGTATGTGTTTATGATGGTTATGTTGGATTTGTTGCCAGTGCGTATTTTAATTGATTGTATTTCTGTTGTGTTATCATTTGGGGGGAGGAGGGATTTGGTTTGTACACTGGTTACTATGTATGATATTTCATTGTGTACCAGGGTGATGAGTCCACCGCCCCCGCCGACAGCCCGGTCTTGTCTGATGGTGGTGAAATTATGAAATGTGGGTGTTTTTTGTGATGTGCAGAGTTTTGTTTCTTGTAAGATGGCAATGTGTATGTTGTGTTGTTTGATGAAGTGTGAGAGTTCGTGTTTCTTTGTGTTAATGCCATCTATGTTCAATTGGAGAATGTTAATGTTATGTGCACGATGTATGTTGGGTGCTGCTGCACGAGGATGGGGTGGGGGTGAGGGAGGGGCTGGAGGTTGGGATGGGTGAGGTGGGGGTGGGGATTGGGGAGCAGGAGATGGGGGTTGGAATGGATTAGGATGGGGTGTGGTGTGTTGAGTTGAGGATGTGGATAGTATGGGAAGGTTAGGTGGGTTAGGGAGGAGAGGTGGACGGGTTTTAGGGGGGGGAGTGGATGATATGGGAAGGCTAGGTGGGTTGGGGAGGAGAGGTGGACGGGTTTTAGGCGAGGGATTTGACTGGGAGAGGGAGGGGCATGAGGAACAGGTCCAGGTGTTCGTGTAGTGTTTCTTGGAGGCAAGTGTTGTACAGGTGAAGTGGGTCCAGTTCCTGCATAAATTGCAGAGAACTGAACCCTTAGTGTGGCGACTCGAAGTGATGGGTTTTGAGCAAGTTGGACATATGTATGTGTACGTGGGTCCTGGGTTGCTCTCAATGTCTCCGGCTAGAAGAAGTCTTCGAGAAATGACAGCCGG